>VSMD01055714.1:0-207260 GCA_008750895.1 Mirza zaza
GGGGCGGGGCTGCACGGGATGCTGGGCAGTAGAAAATGCAGGCTGCAGCGAACTGGGGAGCGGAGGGGTGCTGGGGAGGGGATTGGGCGCCGGGGTTAGGCAGATTCAGTGTCAGAGGTGGAAAAGGCCTCAAGGTCAGGTGGCTCTACCTTCTCATACAGATGAGGAAACTGAAGCCCAGCACTGTTCTGACTTGCCTGGGGACACACATGTTTTGTAAAGAAAGGGCTTCATTTTATATGGCTGGCTTTCTAGGGGTTATCTTCAGAGAGGGGACATCCAGTGTCCTGTTTGGGCCAAAGTAGAAATAGATGTCCAGAAAATGCTGAGCTCATCTTGCAAAAGTCCTAAAGCAGCCACCACCTACGAGCAAGTGGCAAAGAGAGTCCTACAGACACACAGACATGTGCCGCTGCGGTTTGTCTTCTGCAATTTAGAGATTGTGGGAACTGAAGCCCACTGTTATAGCTTTTTAAAAAAAAAAAAATTTGCTGCTACTGCAACAAATAACTATTTATAATATTTATAATAATAAAATATTAATACTAATATGAACCAGACACCAGTTTATGAAAATGACTCAGCGTCCCTGGTCCTCTGTCCTGAGAAAGGGGCATGTAATTGATTGAATGCCTGTGACCAGCCTGGGGTGTCTTGGAAAACACACCTTCTGATCACCCTCGTGGATGGTCTCCCAGGAAGAACGGCCCACTTCCTGCTGACCTTGCATTTCGGGGCCACTGGCCGTGCGGATGCAGCCTCTGGCCTTGGCCTCCAGCTGAAGCCTCTTCTGCCCACGCCTGGGCTCCTCCCCTGGGCTGAGCTTCCCCGTTAACAGCCCTCCCCACAAGGACAGGGCCTAGCAATGGGGAGAAGGTGGCTGGTCGGTTCTGCTGGAAAAGAGGTGCCAATTATAGCCTTTATTAGGCTCACACCCGCCGTCTCGCTGCCTTTCGACTGCTCCAGACCACACACACACTCAGTTTTCCTGCACTGGGACGGGAGTCCTGTGTGGTCCTGCTGGCTCACTTATAATAAATCTGTGAGCTTAATAAAAGGCATCACTTCTATCTTTTGATCTCTCTTGAGTTACTCATTAGCTCTGGGTAACACACTTCTTGACTGACAGGCCCTTCCCAGGGAAAACCCGGGTTTGGTGATTCTTCAAACAAAAAATGGTGTGTGTGCGCATACACATATGCGTGTGCGTGTGCATGTGTGTGCGTGTGTGTGTGTGTGCGTGTGTGTGTGGGGGGGGCACGGTGTGATTTGTGGGGAAGGAATAGAGGAAGGAGGAGCTTGGCCACCTCAGGAGATGTCTGGGACAAGGTCCCCAGAGGGGAATGGGCTCTCCCGGGGCCTGCTGCTGCTGGTGGTGCTGGAAGGCTCCAGAGCCCTCGGGGAGTCGGGATCTAGGGGCCTCACCTGTTGCAGTCTGCCTTCCTGCCCTCCCTCAAAGTCCTTGCCAGGCCTCCATTTCTCCATGGAACCTCTCTGGTCACTCCCTGCCGGTTCCAAGTCCTAGCCTTAACTGAATCCACGTTTGCTTTACACACAGTGAGGCCACTTTCTTGTGTGACCTCTTGCCTATACGTTCCATGAAGGGATCAATATGCCATTTTCTTTCCTACTTCCTGGCACATGCCAGATCAGCCATACCAGCACGATTGGTGGGCATTTGCTGCACTTCCTCCGGGCTAGGCATTGGGCTGAGCACTGGACGTTTATTTTCCTGTGTCTTCACCACAGCCTTATGAAGTAGGGGCAGCTGAGGAAACACGGGCTCAGAGAATTTAGGCAACGTTCCCAAGGTCACACAGCTGATAGGCAACAGGCCTGTTAGGGACCCCATCTAGCGCCGTCTGAACTCACAGGCCCGGTTTATTCCCATGCTGCCTCCTCGCAGGCTGCTCTGGGCTGTGCAACCAGAGCTGGTTCCTGCACCCAGGGCTCTTCCCAGGACCCAAGCCGGCTGTCAAGGTGAGGTTCCCAGTGTCCCTGCCTCGCTGGGACTCAGATCGTGCCCACTGTCTCCCGATGACTTCACCCTGGGCCGCGGGCTGCTGTGTGAAACCACAGCCGCTCAGAGAGTCCCGAGGAGGACGCCAGACTCAATATCGACTCACCGTGCGTCGGCGTCTCAGCTGACAAAACAAAGGTACGAGGCCAGCCGTGTTTGGTCCTCCTCCCCACACAGACGCAGCCTTCTTCACAGCCGCCCCCACGGGAAACCGCAGGCTCGGGGGCCACGAGGCCGCACGCAGCAGAGGCGGCTCGCCTGGTGGCTGAGGTGCAGACTCAGCAGTCAGCAGAAGGCGGGTCGGGTCCCGGCTCAGTGTCTGTTTGACCTTGAACAAGTCACTCAGCTTCTCTGTTCTGTCTCTTCCCGTATAGAAGGCAGCTAATAACAATGCCCCTTTCATGGGCGGGTTAAATGAGATAATCCGCGTAAAAGAGCCTGGCATTAAGGAAAGTCTTTTTTTAAAGGTTAGGTGTTTATTAGTGTTAGAGATTGAATTGTGTCCCTCAAAAAGATATGTTGGAGTCCTAACTGGCGGTACCTATGTATGTGACCTTATTTGGAAGCAGGGTCTTTGCAGTTGTACTCAAGTTAAGCTGAGGTCATTAGAGTGGGCCCTAATCCTATATGACTGGTGTCCCTAAAGGAAGAGAGAAACCTGGACACAGCTGCACACAGAGAAGAGAACACCATATGGAGATGCAGACGCAGAGAGAAGATGGAGACCGAGATCGGAGTTATGCTGCCAGAAGTCAAGGGACTTCTGGAGCCACCAGAAGCTGGAAGAGGCAAGGAAGATCCTCCTCTAGAGGTTTTGATGGGAGTGTGGCCCTGGTGACATCTTGATTTCAGACACCTAGGCTCCAGCACTATGAGAGAATAAATTTCTCTTATTCTAAGTCACCAAGTTTATGTTACTTTGTTACAGCAGCCCTAGGAAACCAATACACTTAGTATTAAAAAGATCTTTGGTATAGGAGCCCAAGACTTCTGTACTAGTTTTGATTTTGCTCCTGACTAGGTGTGTGACCTTGGACAAATGAGGAAAGCATAGACTATGCAAATTGGAAAAGACCTTATTGCTCAGGTGAAGAACCTGAGGCCCACACAGGGTGGTGCTGGCCCATAACCCCATTCAACCTCCGTCTTCACACCTGTAAACATGAGATCATCACCCCTGCCACACCTGCTTCTCGGTGCTATGCTTGAGGTGTCAATAAAATGACTGAGGTAGACCAGTTGCCGTCATGGTCGTGGCAATACACACACTGCCATCTGCCTTCACAGGAGCACTGTGGTCAGTCTCCCAGGATAACGCTTGATTCTGAAGACAGAGCCAGGCCAAAGATGAGCTGTTAGAAGCAGATGAAATCAATAGCAGCTCACCAGCTGGGCACATGTAGAGGGGCCTTGCCACCTGAGAGGCAGGGAGGACAGCATATATTGGCACCCACAAATAAGGGCTTGGTCTTCTAGGGAAGAATAGAACAAATCAGGACACCTGGGTTCTGCACCTGGTGCTGCTGCCAACTTGCTGTGCATTCTTGGGCAAGTCCCTTAGCCTCTCTGGGACTTCCCTTGCCTATCTATAAAATGTAGAGCTGGGTCCTGCCCCCAGGCCAGCGTGGCTCCAGTCTCTAATCTTAATCACAATTAATTTTATACTGTCAAAAGAGATGAAAAGATTTGGCATGCTGGGGGGCCAGGATATAAATAAGGCACACATGTATGCCCTGAAATCATAGAGCCAACAGGGTCAGGAGGTCATCAGGGTCCACTTGCCAGGTGGTCACTCTCCTAAGCAGATGTTAATATAGCTTCTGGACATTCCAGTGATGTGTGCCTCACTCCTTCCAAAGGAGATCGTACTGTTGGCATAGAAACAGTCTTCCTTATATGGAAAGCAATGCATATAAAGATTAAGAATTTTGGCCAGGCGCAGTGCCTCATGTCTGTAATCCTAGCACTCTGGGAGGCCAAGCAGGAGGATTGCTTGAGCTCAGGAGTTCAAGACCAGCCTGAGCAAGAGCAAGACCCCATCTCTACTATAAATAGAAAGAAATTAGCCAAACAACTAAAAAAATAGAAAAAATTAGCCGGGCACAGTGGTGCATGCCTGTAGTCCCAGCTACTCGGGAGGCTGAGGCAAGAGGATAGCTTGAGCCCAGGAGTTCGAAGTTGCTGTGAGCTAGGCTGATGCCATGGCACTCTAGTCCAGGCAACAGAGTGATATTTTGTCTCAAAATAATAATAATAATAATTTATACAATTCTTGTTTTATAAAATGCCTCACTTCTGGTTCTAAAATTTTTTTTAAGCCCAGGTGGCTTTGGGAAAATCACTTTGCCTTGCTTAAACTAACGTGGACACCCTGTAGGGTCACTGAGAGGGGACACGAGATAAGGCTGTGAAAACTCTTGGAATCCCTGGATCATGGGAGGTACTCACAAAATATAGGCTCTCCCTCCTTTATGCCTCCCTCATCTTCATCATCACCATCATCATCACCAACATGCTCAGCAGCAGCACCACATCCCCTCCTCGGCGTCTTTATCAACATCATCCTCATCAAGGATATCTTTTATCATTATCCCCTATCATCATCATCATCGCACCACACATTTGGATTCATACTAGAATTTTCCATGCGTTCTCATAAGTGTGCCAGTCGATCCTTCAACAACTCAATGAACTAAATATCATTTTTATTTTACAGATGATGAAGCTCACTCTCAGAGAACCAGAGTGACTTTCTCAGGCTCACACACCTATAAGCATCAGAAGCCGAAGCCTAACCTAGGTCTTACGATGCCAAATCTTAGGAATGTCTCCATCAGTGGCATTAGCTGTTTTTAGCAGGCATACCACCCAGCTAGCTCAGGTTACGCGGGGTGAGGCCAGAACCTCTCAGTGTTCTTCAGTGAGGTTTGACAACTCTATGATGTTTTCATGCAACTGACTTTTCAAATCTAAAGGGAAGATTTTGTGTGTGTGTGTGTGTGTGTGTGTGTGTGTAAGAGAGAGACAGAAAGAGAGAGAGAATGAATGAATGTGCATATCCCTGGAAACCTCTGAAGCTCTTCTCCTGCCAAGCAGACTTGGGATTCAGCCCACACCTGCAAGATTTGGATGTCTTTTGTCCCCTGAGAGTCTCACTCTGCCTGGCTAATCCAGGCAGAGCTTCCTGCTGCCTCCTTACAGGACGCAGTTCAGACCAGAATATTAATGGAGATTACAGCAAGGAGAAGAATAGATTTAGGTGAGGGAGGAAGCTTCATGGCAGGGAAGCTAGGCATCCCAGGGGGAGGCCTTCCATGGACGATCTTGGAGCACCCGCTGGAAGCAGGATGGGATGCAGTGGGCCCTTCCCAGAGGTGCCTACAGCCAGTCTATAGCCTAACTCTGTCCCTAGGAAAAATCTGCCCACACCCTTGTGTTTCTAGATAAATGCAATGTGTGCATCCTTTCCCCCCTGCATGTCAAACTCTACCCACTATAAATAGGTGACTGTACAGCCCAGTTTGACTGGGACAGTCAGGTTTGCATCTATTGTCCTGATACCTCATCCGGTTTATTTGTGACCATCAAAAGTGTCTCTATTTGGACATTAACTATAGAACATTCTTCTAAGGATAAGCATAAAAAAATGGGCGACAAGGGCCATCAAATGAGGGGTGTCACATGTGGCTCAGTGGAAGAACACTAGACTTACAAGGGGAGGACTTAAGTTTAAGTCTCAACTGTACCACTGTCTGCCTAGGTAGGAATCAGTTATCTCATCTGTAAAATGGGCATCATTATGCCCACTTCACAGAGTTGTCAAAAGTAAATGGTGTTAGTAACCTCTGTTCCCTGCAGCCTTCACCTTTAATAATTTGTTTTATCTTCATTTTTTAGTTTCAACTGAGCCAGTTTTTCTCCAAGGTTATTGAACCTTGGTCACATGGAATCGATGGGATGTCGGGCCGGGGTCAGGGGCTGGCCACTGGCGGGGTCCTCTCAGAGAGCTGCGGGAACCTGGTCATCCAGCCCATGTCTCAGAGCTGCAACAGCTGGGGCAGCCATGCCCTAGGAACTGCTAACTGGGAAGATGGATTTGGAAGATCTGGAAGATTATAAAAAGCATTTAATTGTTGGAGGTTTGTGAAATTAGAGCCCTAAAAAAAGCAGAAAGTGGTATTGGAAGGTGGATTAGCTACAATGAAGGGCCGAATCTGCGTGGGGGAGGAAGGGATTGGAGTCCGCCCTGCAACATGGTGTCGTGGGGAACCTGGCCGGGAGCCGTCTCTCCAGCCTGGTTGCTGAGCACAGGGTTGGTGAGCCCTGCTCACCAAATCCTACGTTGGGGAGTTCTGAGGGTCTTCTGGGTGCCACTCTACTGCCCTCCCACTGCTGGTGGCCAGCAGGGACACCCGTCAGTCATAGCCTGGCCCTGCTGATCACGTTGGTTCCTTTTCCAGCCACGCACCAACTGCGTGCCTCAACCACCCTGAGGCACATGGTATGTGCAAATGTTTCCTTTTCTTGACAAGCTGCAGTTCTCCCCACCATGTGAACGTAGCCACCCTTCAACACCCAACTGAAGACTGTTGACTTTTCAAACCTTTGCTATACTCCGCCTATTCTAAGCAGTGTGAATTGCTCCGTTCCCCTGCTTTGCTGTAAGCTTAACCCTCCCTGCAAACATGGCCCTGCTTAATGAGTCTCCCTCTGTATCTGCCTCCCTCCTACTTCTACTGTAAGCTCTGAGAGGACAGGCAGTGTCTCCACCCATCTCTGTACTGCCAATGCCGCCAGCAGTGACCTTGCTCAGGTTAACCTCTCTAAGACTCTTCTATCTGGACATGAGATGATTTGCTCCCCCTGTGCTGGACATAGTTGAAAGGTGACCAGTGTTGATCCCCCCCTTCTATGCTTTCCAGTGTACTGAAGAGGCTAGAAACCTGAGAGCTACATTGCTCAGACTCCCTTGCCAGCAAGGTTTTGCCAATGGATGGATTTGCAGGAGATCTGGAAGTTTCTGCAGATGGGAGTTTTATGGTAGCCAGCTAGATTTCTCCCCCTCTGCCTGTCATCTGTGCAGCAGCCACAGGCTCCTGAAGCTGTCTGACCTCTGGATTGCAACTTGCAGAGGAAGCCTGACCAAAAATCTAGTGGCAGCTCCTGACTTCACTCCTTCACTCTAAGCATTTCATTCTTTGCAATACACCCTGTTCTTCTTGAAATACCTAAAGCATTTTTTCTTTTTCTGCATCAAACTTCAGATAAAGTGTCATTATATTGACCTGAGGTATTTGGACTCTGGATTTGTAAATAGAAAATTTTAAAAATAGAATTATACCATTATGAATACTTTTTCACCAAGAGAACATTCTTGAGAGTGAACTCTGTTAAGCTAATATAATTTCTAGATCAATTTTCTATACAACACAGCTATGCAGTCCCCCCTCCTCCTGTTTCCACTTTTATTTAATGGAAAAATTTTCATCAGAATTATGCTTTTCTTTCTTTCTGTAAAATTTAACAAGGAAAGATTCACTTATCAAACAGGGCTTTATTTATTTTTGTCAAATTTAATAATATTGATCATATATTCATACATTGTGATTTTTATTTTGTGGTTTTATTTCTGCCAAATCTAATTTTCCTAATGAGATTCTATAATTTTCAATTTTGTCAAGAAAATGTAATTATTCTGTCAATTTTTAATCTATAACAAATTTTACTATATAGAGCTTTAGTTGTTGAGAGTTTAATTATATGTTGAATATTTTTACACAGCCCACTTTTTTGTGGATCAAGTTTTTGCAGTGTTATTGTTCCCCTTAAGATGTGACTCTTCAGTTTTTCTCTCTGCCAGATTTCACTGTGCACCATTTTAGCTGATAGTGTATTTCTTTCTTGGTTATTATTGCTACAGGCCAATTCTACTGGTAAATGTCACTATAAATTAATTGTACAAAGTTTGATTCTTTGCATTGCCTTTTAATTGAAGCAAAGTGCATTGGAAAGGACAAAAGCAGAAGATGTATATGTATAGGAAACTCGTAAAATTCTTTTCTTCACTATGAAAAGATAACAAAAATTCCTATTTCTCTGGTTCTTTACTATAAAACCCACTTGTTCTAAGGATTAAAAGAAACAACACATAAAATGTTTACTGTGACAGCTGAGCATAAACTCCCAAACCATTAGTCATTATTATATTAATCCTAAAGGGTTGGGAGTTAAATGGAACTGTGAACCCTGTGAGATGGGTATTATTATTATTATTATCCCATTTTGTACCTGCGGAAGCAGAGTGGTTTGGTGGCTGACCCATGGCAATCCAGGCTGTGAGCCCAGGCCTTCTGACACGGGGCGCCAGACCCTTTCCCCCACTCAATGCTGCTCTGCAAGGAAGAGAATGGTTCTTCTCCAGAAGGAGATGGTCAGCTCAGCTCTGGGACATGTCAAGAGGACATAGGTGTGATATACATGCCAGGTCATTATAGGAGTTCTGCCAAGGGAAGGCCAGGATGGGATCCACCCACAAGGAAACGCAGAATAAATGGGAACAAAACATCAGGCCAACCCCAGCAAGTTGGGCACCAGGCAGGACTCACCATTACTGGGACCATGAACGGGACCAATGACACCTCAGAAACCCCAGGAGCTTTGGGCAGGAGGGACCAGAAAGGAGCCCAGTATCAGAGATACCAAGACCTCCACAGCCCTGACCCAGTGCCCTATATCCAAAACAATAATACCAAAAATTACTAATGAGATATTTTACATTTTTGTATACTAAGTCTTTGCAATTGCTAGGTATTTTACATTTAAAAGAGATCTCTATTTGGACTAGTCATATATACCTACTTCACAGAGTTTTCAAATGTGAATGGCCTAGGTAAGCTCTGTTCCTTGCAATCAACATTTTTAATGCTTCTTTTATTTTCGTTTTTCAGTTTCAAGTGAGCCTGTCATGGTTCAAGAGAGTGGCAGGGCCACAGAGGGAGATAGTAGCTCACTCTGAATATTGAGGTGGAGGTAGGGCCGGGCAAGGGCTATGCATTCATTGCCTACCACTGTTATAACAAATTGCCAGAAACTTTACAGTTCTGAAGGTCTGAAGTCTGAATGAGTCTCACTGGGCTAAAGTCAAGGTGCGGCATGGTTGTTCCTTTTGGAGGCTCTGGGGAGAGTCTACTTCCCTGCCTTTTCCTGTTTAGAGGCTGCCATCTTCCTTGCCTTCCTTCAGCAACTTGAGGCTGAATCCTCACACTGCCATCTCTTGGGTTCTCTCTTCCAATTCCCTCTCTACTTTAAGGACTTCTGTAATTAGACTGGGCCCATTTGGATAATCCAGAATACTCTCCCTATGTTAAGGTCAGCTAATTAGTAAACTTAATTCCATTTTTGCCATCTAGCTTAACATATCCACAGGTTTCAGGGATTAGCACAGAGACACCTTTGGGACCCATTATTCTGTTATCGCAGTCTGAGAGACGCCAACCTGGGCAAGAGTGAGGGCATGAGAGACTGGATCATTGTAGAAAACTGGTCGGAGCCTGCGTTACATTCTAGCTGTTAGGCAAATTCCTAGGAAATGGTGTGATGTAGCTTTTGGTGTCAGGCAGAACTGGATTAGAAGTCCAGCTTTCACACTAATGATTGCTAATAGCCACTCTGAGCTACTTCATCATCTGTAGGGTGATGATGATGATACTTAAGCCACATATTTTTAGCAAGGGTTCACTAAGACATCATGTGTGAAAATGCCTAATGCATTGCAAATGCTCAAATAATTTCCTCCTGCCATTACTCACTTTACAATATGCAACTCTTGTTTCCTTCCTAAGATTCATTCATGTAGCAAATATATATGGAACATGAACCATGTGCCAAGCACTGTATTAGATGCTACAGGAGAGACAGTAGCTGGACTCCATTCAACTCCAAAAATACAACAGAGAGTAGAGCAGGAGGACAACATTTACGCTTCTCCCAAAATCCTCATATGTCACACTTTACTGGGCAATGACTCAGAGAGTCCCAAATCACAGAACAAGGCCACAGGAGTGAGAGAGGGTAGGTGTTAAGAGAATGAGATTTGAATTCAGACCTGGATTAAAAAAATAAAATTTTTGTTAATAATAAATAGAATACTTATTATTTTATTAGCAAAAGAAGAAAATATAAAACTGTGTTTTTAAATTTAGTAACCACTAGTCACATGTAGCTATTGAGCATTTAAAATAGGACTAGTTGAAATTGAGATATGTTGCAGGTGTAAAATATCTGACAATTTTAAAGACTTCATATAAAAAATGTAAAATGTCTCAAAGTAATTTTGGTGTTAATTATTTTGGATATGTTGGGTTAAGTAAAATATATTACTATAGTTATACCTTTTATGTCTTTTTGAGTGTGGATATTAGAAAGTTTAAAAATTACACATGTGGCTCATATATTTCTATTGAAGTAAGCTGGTGTAGAACAATGAATCTCTATTTGGAACAAATCACTTGGATTCCACAATTATCAACTTCTGAACACTCTTACATCATCTATATCTACACCAGCCTCTGCACCCCCCCCCCGAATTATTCTGAAGTGGATCCTAGACATCATATTATTTCATATATAAATATTTCAGTATTTATCTCTAAAAGGACTATTTTTAAAAAAATATAATCTCCTTATTACACCTAAGAAAAAACTAACAATAATTTTTTAATATTATCAAATAGAGATGTCTGGTTCCTGACAAGGTGGAATAGACATATTTCTTCCTATGCCCTCCTCTAAATACAACTAAAAATCCTGGGCATAATCTATAAGACAAACATAAAGAGACTCTGAAAAGTAGAGAAAAAGAGAACTGGCTGGGAATCTCAGGATTTGAGGAATGACATGGTGGCAAGTTCCTGGATTTTCTTATTGCCTCATCTTACATATATTATGGCTTTTCACAGCCTGGAAATGCCAAAAGATGTGTACAAAAGAACCTCTAATAAAATCCTATTCTCCCTAGCTAAAGGATCAGAAAAGAGGCAGCCAGGCAGATCAAAAACTTTTGTGAAAATACTCACTCTAGTCAAACACCATGGGAAAAATGAGGCATCTGCCAATAGCAGTAGTCCAGTGGGGAGCCTAGGTTTTCATCTTTGCCCAGTGGTAACAAGGCTCCTATCCTACCTGCAGTGTTAACATAGGCTGAGTGGGAAACCTGTATTTCCACATGATTTGGTGGTAAAGAGATGGCATCCTACATTCCCCTGCTGGTGTGGTGTCACTAGAGGCCTGCTAGAATAGAATTTTTAAATAATATCCAGAGTTTCATGATACCAAACATATCTAGGATACAATAGAAAAACACCCCTTATACCAAGAACCAGGAATATCTCAATTTAAATGAGAAAAAGACAATACAAAAGCACCAATGTGGAGATTACACAGGTAAGCAAAATTGTAAAAACTTCCAACAATCCATTACAAGCACACTTGAAACAAATGAAAAACTAGAAAACTCCTGCAAAGAAATAAAAGATACAAAGAGGAACCAAATGGAAATTTTAGAACTGAAACACATAATAACCAAAAGAAAAAACTCACTAGATGGACTCTGTAGCAGATCAGCAACAACAGAGGAAAGAATAGGTAAACTTGAAGATAAATCAAAATAAATTACTCAATCTGAAAAACAGTGAGAAAATAGACTGAAAAAGAACCTAATCCCCCTTACCCCCAGTGGAGGGACCAGCCTTTAGGTGATCTAAAGTATCTGTTTGAGAAAAATGAAAATGTTAATGTATTTGCTAACCTTTATTTAATTCTTTGTTCTGTCTATAAGATGGAGAGACAACTCCTTAGTGAGACTCTTCCTGGACTATCTATCGCCTCTTCTGTTGATCTGTCTTGTTGCTGGATTTGTTATCTTAACCATTTCTGTACATGATTTCTAAATTTGCAGAAGCCAGTCTCTCAGATCGCCAACAGGGTACAACTAATAGCTCTGCACTAAGAGGTACCATGTTTCTTCCTAGCCCAGCCCTGTATCAGACGTGGTACACAAGGTGACAGCCCATTTCGCCTTGTCAATTGTCTCTGTTGTAGTTGTTGCTTATGACTCTTTTTGCATCTGGTAATCTGTTGTTGTAAATATACTGCCAAAGCTTTGCAATGGCATACATAAGTATAAACCTTCTATCTAAAGCATCACCTCGATTTGTCAAGAAGTAGTTTGATGACTACGTCACCCCTCCTCCCATAGATGTGGAGGGGTAAAATTGACAGGGGGAATATGTAACAGAGAGAATAGCCTGAAAAAAATGGCAAAAATGTTTTCTATCTCTTTAAAACCACACTCCCTCTTTTTGAGAACTGAAACCTTCATCCCTGACTCAGGCCAGTGGTTGGGAGGGGCAGGCGAATGTCCTCTGTTCTTTGTGCTACAAGCGATAGTTCAATGGAACTGTCCTGGGTGGAGGTCCTGGGTGGAAGTCACAGGATTGTCTTGGGGGGTGGGAAGATGAGACAGAGATGGGACTATCAGAATCATCAACTGTAGTTGAATAGCAATTGCCTAAACCTCAATGGCCTCCCTTTAAAAGCTCTGTATTTCTGCTTATTAGGAGGACAATGGCATTTTAGACAGAAGTCTCCATCTCCTTATTTGCCAGCAAATTAATAAACTCCTCTTTCCTTCTCCTCAAACCACTTGCCCTTGTTCTTCTGATGTGACCTGGAAGACACTTGCTGAGCTTTTGGTAACATTATTACTTCTAGTTACTTGGAAACGTGAGGCAAATCCCACCACAGAGGGCTAAGGTGGGAGGCATTGACTATTCCTGGCCTCTCACATCCCTCAAAGCAGTGCCAGACACATAACTTGTGGGGCTCAATGCAAAATGAAAATGTGGGCTTCTTTGTTCAAAAAGCAGGAAAAAAGTGCCATTAAAAGCACTAAACTATTTTTTTTATTTTTTTAAAAAAGAACATAATCTTAGAGACCTGCGGGACAATAAAAAAAAAATCTAACATTTTGTCATTGGAGTCTCAGAAGAAGAGAAAGAGTATAGTGCTAAAATAATGGCTGAAATTGTCCTAAATTTGGCAAATTCAAAATACTGAGTGAACCCAAAATAGGAAAACCCAAAGAAATACATGCCAAAGCACATCATAGTCTTAAAACTAAAGACAAAACAACAAAAAGCCACACACACACACACATACCCTGCAGGGTGCCAGCTCAGAGACAGTGACATTTGTCAAAATCTAGAACAACAGATTTCATCTTGCTGAAGTGTTCTGTAAACGTCAATTAGACCTTTTGGGTTGTTGGTAATGTTGAGGTCCCTAAATAAAGAATACACAAAAAGAAAATAAAAACAGATTTTGGTAACTGCTGGGGTTTTTTAATGATTATTTTACTTGTCCTCTATGAGTCTAAGAAAACTGAAGAAGACTGTGCCCCAACCATTGTGCTGAGAACCTTGGTACCGAACAGCAGCATCTGTGGGTGGGATAGACAAGCTATTTAAGAAAGAATAGAGGCCAGGCTCGGTGGCTCACGCCTGTAATCCTAGCTCTCTGGGAGGCCGAGGTGAGCGGATCGTTTGAGCTCAGGAGTTCGAGACCAGCCTGAGCAAGAGCGAGACCCCATCTCTACTATAAAAAAATAGAAAGAAATTAATTGGCCAACTAATATGTATAGAAAAAATTAGCCGGGCATGGTGGCGCATGCCTGTAGTCTCAGCTACTTGGGAGGCTGAGGCAGCAGGATTGCTTGAGCCCAGGAGTTTGAGGTTGCTGTGAGCTAGGCTGATGCCACGGCACTCACTCTAGCCTAGGCAATTAAGTGAGACTCTGTCTCAAAAAAAAAAAAAAAAAGAATAGAGCTCAGAAGTCACTCTGGCCGCCCACAACCAGAGCCAAGTGTGCCAAAGGGGAACCAAAGGAAGCCTGAAGCCAACCTGGTGGAGCAACCTGCCAATTTTACATGGCCACATCAGAAACGTAAGAGACCAGAAGGTGAATCTGACAGCATGAGTAGCAGCACCAAGCGATCTAGAGTAGCAGTGCCTCATACTGCAAAGCACTTTCACTCACATATTATCCTTAGCGTCACTGAATCTTCACAACAGCGCAAAGAGGAAGTCATACCCATTTTAAGGATGAGGACACCCAGTGCCTAGAACAGTGCCTGGAACATACATAACAATGGTTGGTTATGATTTGTCCTTCTCAAAAATCCTAACAATGTGGCAGAGAAGACCTCGTTACTATTAATACTATTTTCCCAGATATGGAAAATTGGAGTAGTGAAGATTTTCTTCACCATTTACCTGAACATCCATCCTTTTGCAAATCGACATGTTTTCACAGAGCTCTCATTGTAAATTTTGGAGTGGCCCATAAAATGACCAAGGTGCTAACTGTCCATTCTTTCCTACAGTAAGTGAATTAACTGCAGGCTCAAGTCTGTCTTCCAACCCCCTTCATTGTTGCCATCTCATAAGGACATTGTTTCCAGCTTGGCAATCTCTTTTTTATCTAAAATAGTTACCAAATCAGTAAACTACACCTAGTAAATCAGAAACCTAAAGCATTACCCAAACTAAAGCATAAAAGGAGAAAACTGATGCATTACAAAGAAAAAACTGAAAGTTATGCCCCAAATCTTTTACTAAATTGAATGTTCCATATTTATTTTTGCACCTTCATATAACCCCTCGTTAATGGCTGCAATAGCTCATGCTTCCCATCTGAGAAGCATGCCCCGAGTTATTATTCTCATCCTTTCCAATACTGAGGTTTCACCATCAGGCTCTGTGGTCATCTGGCCAGGGAGATATAATTTCAGTCTAGTGCTCATGTCAACAGAAGAGTGTATGAGTAGGGGTCTCCTTGGGCCTGGGCAGCTTCAGTTCTCTTGCTCTTGTTTTTCACTTGGGATAGAGAAGGGGTAGAGAGGAAAGAGCTCAGACAGGGAGAGCTCAGTTCACTTCTCATCTACGATCATGTAAGATTCTAACTGAGATCACCCAGGTCTGGAGTTCCCGAAGGCTGGCCTGTGACAAAATGTGCGGCCCAGCCGTCTCCAAGCATCTTCCTCGTGGCTCCTGTTTCCTCTTGGTTCTTGTATTTTCCATTTTGTCTCTTGGCTGGAGACCAAGTTGGGGGAGAGGGGCCCCCTTGTCAGGAAGTGATTGCAGGCTAATGCTGGACTGACCCCCTGAGGAGGGGCGAGCCACCTCTCCCCAAGAGGCAAAGCAAGAGGTTTCTGATCCTGTCACCCGTGACTGAGGCCAGCGTGCACATTCCTGCTCCTAGAGCCGCCAGCCCAGCCACGTGTCCTTATCAAAACTGACAGAGAAGTGGAGGCAGAAAATGAAGAGAAAAAGCATTCACTAGGGAGGCAGCTGAGGGTGGAGAGGAGGGGCTGCCTGAGCACACCCCAGGCCGTACCCTAAGTGTGTTTCATCCATTTCTCGTTTAACACCACAACAATCCTACAAATAGCACTGTTATCCATATTTTACAGTGAGCACTAACACTCTAGCAGGGATTGCATGCCTACTGAGTGCCAGGCACTATGCTAAGTACTTTATGTGCATTGTCTCTCTTAACTTCAAAATATCCTATGAGGTAGATGCCATGATTATCCCCACTTAACAGATGGGAAAACCAAGGCACAGAAAATCTATGGAACTTTCCTAGTCACACAACTAGCAAGAAAAGGACCTAGGATCTGAATCCAGGCTTTCTGGCTTTAGATGTTTCATTTTTAACCACCTTTCTACAACTGCTTCCCAAGGAAACTTTATGAGAAAACTAAGGCCCACAGAGAAAAGTCATTTGTCCATAGTCACACCAAGCTCAGCTGCCCACAGAGTTCAAATCGAAACACAAGCCTGGTGAGGAAACACAGGCCTGAGAGCTTCTACGGGGTGTAAGGGGAGGAGCCGGCATTTATGAAGTTTCTACTTGATGGTCAGTCGCTGGGCCTAGAACTGTTGCAGAACAATTTGACTTAATCCCCTACCATAGGAAGGAGGCAATAGGACCCACACTTTCCGGATAAAGATACTGTGGTTCTGAAAAGCCCAGGAAAGCTCAGGGACCACAGCACACTTGCATGTTGGGTCTTCTGTCCTCCAAGTGGCACTTTGCCCCACTACTTCTCAGCTGCATCCACAGGCATGGGTGAGCCACAAAGTAGGCCACTGCTGTGGCAAGAACGAGCCCCCTGCTTTCCAGACAGTCAGGATTTAGAGGCTTTCTGCCCACCTGTATTGGCTTTTATAATGAGCACCATGGCCGGCCACAAACAGAGGGGTTTGGAGGCAATGAGGCAGGTCATATCCCTTGGCTAAGCTCTTGACAAATGTAATCCAAGGGCATAGGGCTGGCCCAAGTAAGGTTAAAGCAAAAAAATCCCTGCCTTTGGGCAGAGAGAAGACTTGCCAGCAACTAAGCCATGTTGGACCCGGAGGCAGAAAGAAGACCAGCACTTTCAGCTCTGCCTCCACCTCTGCCTCCAGTCACCTGGTCATTTAACGATCTCCAAGAACAGGGTTACTTGGCCCAGCTTTGGAGTGGTGACCATGTAATACAGGCAAGAAGAGAATCACAAATCTTGGCTCACACCTGTGCTTGTGGGACCTCAGATTAAGTAACATAACTGCACCATGACTCAGTTTCCTCACCTGTGAGTCAATATAAACACACCCACTTCGTTTCTTACCTGTGTTTCTGCGATATCTTCCTACAGGTCTCTGGTCTCTTGGCTGGCCTGGACTGCTGCTCTTCTGCAGCCTCTTGTAGCCATGCTTACCTCCTGTTACAGGTTGAATTGTATGCCCCCAAAAGATACACTGAAGTCCTAATGCCTAGTACATACAAATGTGACCTTACTTGGAAATAGGGTCTTGGCAGAGGTAATCAAGTTAAGATGAGTCATTAGGGTAGGCCCTAATCCAATATGACCGTGTCATTATAAGAAGAGGAAAATGGCAAGTGCAGACAGAGATGCATAGGAATAATGCTATAGGACAAAAGAAGCAGAGATCGGAGGAACGCAGCTGCAAACCAAGGGACATCAGGGATTGGCAGTCACCATCAGAAGCTGGGAAGAGACAAGGAAGGGTTCTACCCAGAGTCTCAGGGGGGCATGGCCCTGCCAACACCTTGATTTCAGACTTCTGGCCTCCAGGACTGTAAGAGAATAAATTTCTCTTGTTTTAAGCCACCCCGTGTGTGGTACTTGCTTACAGCACCCTAGGAAACGAATACATCTCCTTTACACACAGATCTCCTGCTCTAGGAAGCTTCCCCTGCACCACCCTGCCCAGCACTCACACTGCCACCACCACACCAAGTCTGTGCTCCCATGTCACCTGTGCATGTCACTGCCCAGCACTCACCCCAAAGTCCTGGCATGGAAGATTCACCTGTCTGTCCTCTCCACTGCTGGGGAGTGGACACAGCAGAGGTTCTCTGCAGGCAGGAAGCATGGCTTCCCTTCTTCTTCCATGCATTCATTTAAAAATTAGTTTTTGAGGACCCATTACCCACCAAGCATTGTTCTAGGCCCAAAGGACATGTCATTGAACTGGGCAAACAATATCTCTACATTCAAGGAGCTCGTTCCAGTGGGTTGGGGGAGACAAAAGTCTCTAAACACATTAAACAAATAAACAATTTCTGGTAGTTACAAGTGCTATGGAGGATTGTAATGGGCAAGATAAGGGACGAGGAGAAGAAGCTGCCCTTAAAGGGTGGCCGTCCATGGTCTCTGTAGGTCAGCAAGGGAGGCCAGACCTGATGAAAGACATTTAGCCACTCTCAGGTGTGGATCTGTCTTTGTTATGTGTACACTACATGGATTTGGGATGACGTTTGTGCTGCTTGTCATTTTCTTGCCAGTTTTTGTGCTTTATTTGCACTGGCACTGACCCACACCTGGAGCAGGTGCCCAACTTAACGATGTTTGCTGAGGGAAGGTCTGATGGGGGATGTTATGAGAGGAGATAGAAATTGCAGCAAGGGCCTGGTATACCATAGGTGTTCCATAAATGCTCCCCTACCCCTTTCCTCACATTGTTGGCAGCACAGGTGAACTCGAGCCCATTTGCCCCATACAATTTGTCCTTTGCCTCACCAAGGAGGGCCCTTCCAGGGGAGTGCCAAGTAACTCGACTCCCTTCTGCAACCCCCCCCCCGCCCCACACACAGCGCCAGGCAGAGGTTTCAGCCCCTACAATGCAAGCGCGTGATGATGATGACAGATGGTCATATTGACAATAAAAGGGTTAAAATTCTACAAAACCTCTTCACGCACCGTGTTCCTTAATCTCTCCAACAATACTTTAATACAGAGAGCACTCTCTCTGCTACTTTTATAGAAGAAAAGTTGCCTTTCCAATCTCAGAAAGGCAAAGGATTTCCCCAGAGTCTCCCATTGTAAGCGGTGGGGCCTTGGCTCCAAATTCCATGCTCCCTCCACCACACAGCAGCCGGGCCAAGAAGAAAATCCAGTGTCTAGATTTCCCAGGCTGAGGGAGGCTTGAGGAAGAGACATGTTAGCGCAAAGCCATGCGACCAGAGGCTGCAGGGTCTGATGTTCTATGGTCCTCAGTGAATATTATTGGCATTATTGCTGGGGAAATTTCCGGAAGCTGATAAATTCATTCCTGCAGGACATCCTCATGGTGGCCGTGGGAGGCAGGGAGAGCCTGTTGTGGACCAAACTGTGTCCCTACAAAATTTTTATGCTGAGACCCAAACTCCCAAGGTGACTGTGTTTGGGTGTAGGGCCTTCAACAGGTAACGTTAAATGGGGCTACCCGAGTGGGCCCTAGTCCACTGGGGCTGCTGTCCTTATAAGAAGAAAAACAGACTGAGGGAGGTGCACATGCATGGAGAAAAGGCCATGTGAGGACACAGCAAGAAGCTACCACCCACAAGCCAAGGAGAGAGGCCTCAGGAAAAACCTGCCGACCACTTTACCTTGGATTTCCAGCCTCCAGAACTGTGAGAAAATCCATTTCTGTTGCTTAAGCCCACCAGCCTGTGGTGTTTTTTATGGCAGCCCAAGCAAACGAATACAGGGCCTGACGGGTTCCAATTCATGCTTGTGGAATCCAGGCCTCACTTGACATTTCCTACTTCACTTCCATTCTCCATTCCCAGGTGCCTGCCCTGAGGACTTCAAGTTCCAGCAACAGACAAGACAAGCCTTCCAGAAACTGCTAAACCAGTTCCCACATAGCATAAGGTCAATCCTGTGACAGATCCCAGGGTCTGGCTTCTCTGACCAAAGCCTGGCTGGTACAGGAGGGCTGCACGGTGGCCCCTATAGGATTGAAACTCTGGGCTGTGTTGAAGGGCTCGCCCTGGCCAAGGATGTGGGCACGTGGGCACGTGGGCACCACGCCCTGTGGGTCTCTCTCCCAATCTGTGCAGAAGGGGGCCAGTGTGTCCCTAGGGCCCCTCCCAACCTCCCCCAGGAGAGAGGAAACAGCGGCAGGAGTGAGGTGAGCAGATGGAGGCAGGCACGCTCCCCATCCACTGAGAAGGTGCTGGTGGCCCCACCTGTGCGCAGCCAGGCCCTGTGCAAGATCAAAACCCTGCAGCCCCCAGCACCTGTGCGCCGCCGAGCAGCCCAGCCCTGCCACAGCAGGTACAAACCCAGGAGCCACCTGCTTCCTCCCACGTGACAAAGCCGGGAGCCTACAGCTGTCAGGGATTAGGGGCGCTGGCCTGGGTCACTAAGGTGCTGAACTACAGGTGGTTTCCCTCCTCCTTCACCTGAGCCGTTTGCTCTGGCTTTCTCAGCCACCTCCCCCTGCTCTCCCTGGCTATGCCGTCTGCTGGAGATTGGGGCCCACTTTGGAATGCAGGCCTCTTACCCAGATCCGCTGCTGCTTTTAGGATCTATTGTTAAAGAACATAGGATTTGAGCACCCTGGTCCAAAAGTCCACAAGCTATTGGAAAGACAGAAATCAAAGAGCTCTGCTATGTCCTAGTCACAGGGGAATGCCATGAATTGAGCTCATTCTATGTACCAGCTGCATTTATATTTATCATCTCGGCAACTCTAGGAAGTAGATTATAGCATCTGCACTTTCTAGAGAATTCTCTGAGGCTCAGAGAGGTTAGGTGACTAAAAGCCAACAAGAAAATCAAAACCCAGTTTGTCTGACTTGCAAGTTCTTTCTCCTCTTGCTCTCTGAGGCAGGAGCTTGTTAAGATCCCCTTGTCTTAGTCCAGATTAGGGCTGGGGTGTAAATGGCGGGGAGAGGCATGGCACAGTGCAGTGGTTCTCAAAGTGTGGTCTGATTGGTAGCATCTGCAGCACCCAGGGCCTTGTTAGAAATGCAGACTTTCAGGCCCACCCCAGACCTCCTGAGTCAGAAACTCTAGGGGTGGGACCCAGGAATTCCTCTGGAATTCAAGTTCTCCAGATTATTCTGATATATGCTCAAGTTTGAGAACCACTGGCCTAAAAGGCTATGGCTCTGTAGGCACAGCCTGGGGGTCCCCTTGGTCCAGGGTTGCAAGGGCTCAGCGTGGGTTCATATCCTAATGCCAGAGTGGTACAGCCCCTTTCAGTCACCAAGCACCTCTCTAGACCCCACCACCAAACTCTCAGAGCAACCACAGGATGATGCATGTCATTGCCTTCTTTTTTCTGATGACATTTTCTGAAAAACGCTGGGTTCAAATCCTGACTTTACCACTTCCTAGTTGTGTGACCTTGGCCAAGCCACATACCTTCTGAGCCTTCTGCTCCTTGCCTGTAAAAGGAGGTGGCCCCATGGCCCCGTCTCTGAGGGCCGAGTGCCAGGTTAGAGCAGCAGATGCCAGACCAGGAGCCCAGCACCGTGCCGGGCTCACAGCAAACGCCCACGACAGGTGGGGGCTGTGACTGCAGTGGTTGCAGGGCTTCACGGGGAGAACGGAGAGGCTCTGAAGACTAACTCAGGCTCCCTCTCTAACTGCCTGAGGTCTGATCCCTCAAGAACCTCGGAAGGGGAGTGTCCCCCAGCCCTTGCTCTGCTCCCCGTGAGTAAGGCACCCTCAGGAATTCTAGACAGGGCACCGGGTTCCAAGGCTCCTGCTCATGCCTACTTTGTCTCCACGACTCTGGACTCATCATTCACCTTCTCTGGGCTTCGGTTTCCTATAAAGAGAAAGGGCTAGATGTGCTCAGAGTTTATCCACTTGATTGTCAGAGGCTCCCTGCACTCTGTGTGGAGGAGGCTGTGATCACTGTCTGGGCTCTGACGGAAATAAATTCATGCCAGGGACGTAAGAGAACGACCACACCAAATACGCTCCTCCATTGTAACATTTCAAGGACATTAACGTGTGAGTTTCCAAATTGAGGAAACATAGCGTCCTTGGACCTGGATCACCTGGCTCTCCCCCTACAGCCAGTTTTGCTCCTGCGCTCCTCTAAGAGGCAGCAGGAAGTATCAAGTCCCTAATCACTTCCTCGGGGACAAACGCAGCTCCAGGGTGGAACCTGATCCACGCAGAGGCCGCCCCTCCTGTGCAGCAGTTCCTGGGCTCCGGGAAGAGGCAGTCGTGCACGTGCTATTTCCTTTCATATTCAATCACAGAATGAAACCTTGCCTTTAAGTCATAACAGAATGTGTCCGGTTACCAATGTCTGCACATCTGTGGTCTCATTTGCTCCTCAGAGCTGCAAAATGACATTGTCATTTTTCTCATTTTCCGGAAGCTTGCAAAACTAGAAGGCGGTGGAGTTGGGATTCAAACCCCCGTCTTCTAACTATTAATTCAGTGAGCTTCACTTGGAGTTTCCACGGGGGTCCTGTGAAGCTAGAGTTGCTGCAGAAAGGCCACGGTGACAGCCCTCAGAAGGAGTCTCTGCTTCAGGAGGGAGGGTACAGGTTCAGATGGCCTGGGGTCTAGTCCTACTTCAACAACGGCCCAGCTACGTGTCCTTTGACAAGTCAATTTACCTCTCTGAATTAAGTGTCACTGTTGGAGGCTGTGTCATCGTTTGAGGCTGTAACCATGTAAGTTGAGGTGGCAACCCTGGTCATTTTATGGGGAGAAAGCTCCGATTTGCTCTGATTTGATGTTAATAACTACAATGAATGGAGCTGCATTGTTTCATAATGAAAGTAGTTTATTTGGAAGGCAAAAATCTCTGAGGAATAGATTCCACAGGATAGGGGATAAATAACAAAGGAACTCCAAGTGATAAAATGATTGGGGACTGTGCCACAGCTGCCAGCCCGAGCCCTTAGCTGCCTTTGCACTGAGACTGATTGTCTCTCACAGGAGAGAAGGGTTGATCCAAGTACTCCCAGTGGCGAGTCTTCCCGTGAGGAACCTCCGTGTGTTATTCCTACAGGGGCTCACCTGCCTTCCCTTGAATACTTCCAGCAGTGGGAGACCCTTTCTTAGGGCAAATTCTTGCAGGTTGCATGGTGCTGATTGTTAGAAAACTCTTCTGTAGAGCAAGTCAGGACTAGCCTCCCTGGGACCTGGTGCCTTTGGTCTTACTCCGGCCTCGGACGCCACGTGGTAAGTGCAGGGCAACAGCCCTCTGGGTATTTGCCCACAAGCATTGGAGTCTCCGCCAGCAGAGTCTCATGTTTATTTTGAGTTCATGGCTCTGGCACCCTTAACTACTCCCCACCTCACCCCCAGAATGTTCTGGCATAGTTTAAAAATGAAAGTTAATTAAATTCATATAGAGAATTTCATAACCCTTCCCATGTTTGATAATAATACCACCACCACTCTTTGTAGCGCTTCGTTCTCTTCAAAGCACTCTTGCATTCTTTTTTTTTATTTGATCTCTGCAGCTCCCCCTGAGAGCTAGGCCAATGAGAGGCTGTCATCTTCATTTCACAGATGAGGAAACTGAGGCTCAGAGAGGTAGAGTGACTCTTTGAAGGTCACCTGCAAGTGAGTGGTGGGACTTAAGTTAGAGACTCTGATCCCACAGTTACTGTTCTTTCTACTATAGCTCATTATCATAACTAATGCTAGTTTTAAAAAAATTCACTTCTAAGACTTAATCTTACAGGAATATTTATGAGAGAATGCACATATTTGTGTACAAGGACGATCACCACAACATTGCTGGTACATGAATGCTTGCAAATGACTGTTCGAAATCTGTCCATCAACGGAGAATTTGTTAAACATTGTGGGACAGCCATTATTGGAATTCCACACATCTTCCAAAACAGACTGGGTGGCTCCAGATGTGCTCCAGGAGGACTGCGTGTGCGGTTCGGCTGAGCCATGTAGAGTGGAGGAAGGATCTGCTTCCGAGCTCACATAGTGGTTGGCAGGATTAAGTTCCTTGTAGGTTGGGACTTCAATTTCTTGCTGGTTGTTGTCTCAAGTCAGCTTCAGGTTCTTGCCACGTGGGCCTCTCCATAGGGCAGGTCACAATACTGCAGCTGCCTTTGCCAAAGCTGCAAAAAAAGAGAGTCTACTAGCAAGATGGAAGTTCCTATCCTGTATAATCAGAAGAGTGACATCCTTTGCTGCACTCTGTGGATTAGAAACACGTCACAGCTTTTGCCTTCACTCAAGGGGAGGGATGCCACAAAGACATGAATAACAGAATGCAGGGGTCATGGGAGTCTTTTAGAGTCTGTCCCAGGGGCAGCCATCTTCTTCTGCAGAAGACTAAAGAGTACATATTTTAGCTTACAAGTCAGTTCCTTCCTTCCTTCCTTCCTTCCTTCCTTCCTTCCTTCCTTCCTTCCTTCCTTCCTTCCTTCCTCTTTCTCTTTCTCTTTTTCTTTTTCTTATTGTTGTTTGTTTTTAAAGACAGGGTCTTGCTATGTGGCCCAGGCTGGAGTATAGTGGCTATTCACAGGCTCAATCACAGCCTCGAACTTCTGGCCTCAAGTGACCCTGGGCAGGGTCAGATGGTTTCTGTCGCAACGATTCAGCCCTGCCTTTGTAGCAATAAAGCAGCTCTAGACGATATGTAAACAAAAGAGCATGTCTCAATAAAACTTTATTTGTGGACACTGAATTTTGAATTTCATAAAATTTTCACATCACAAAATATTATTCTTTTAATTTTTTTCCCAATCATTTAAAAAAGTAAAAACCGGTTTTAGCTTGCAGGCCATACAATAACAGGCAGGTGTCCAGATTTAACCCATGGGCCATCATTTGCCACCTTCTATCTAATGTATCAGTTAGAAAAATTAAATTTTTGCATATCAAGTTTTCTTAATGTGAGTTAAGAAAAGAAGCAGAGCAGAGGCCTTGAGGCAGTATCTCTGCTGATTGGGATCGTGCAGCTTAAAGACTCTGTGACTCTGTTTAGAGGGGGAAGATATTCCCTGCATTTGCTGAGCCTCAGATTTCCTTCTCATTTTCACTACGGCAGATCAGGCACAGAGAAAGGCATATTTGTCCTGAACTGATTTGTCCTGAGGGTGCCCTCTGACCAGAATCCACAAGCCACAGACCCACAGGTGAGGCACTCAAGTCCAGAGGGGTAAGGCCACTGCCCCCCACTACCAGGAAAGGGATTAGACACCCAGATCCGCCTCCCAGTCCACTGTCTTCCTGTCTGCTGTGTAGCCCACACTGGGCTTTTCTTGTTCTCACTCTCACTCTCTCCGTGTGTGTGTGTGCGCGCGCGTCTCCTAACCCCACCTCCAATCCCTCCAGCAGACCTGGAGCTCCCTGAGGGCGAGTAGAGTGTGTCCCCTCACTGTTGTCTGCTCATCTTCACCTCTCACCTGGGGACGGAGGCTCCCTGCACTGTGAGAGGGAGGAGGAGGGTAGCGGGTTCTCGTGGAGTCCAGGTGAAATCCAATGAAAGTATCTATAAAGAAAGCAAATTCTTTTGCAAATTCTTCTTCTGTATGAATCAATGCTTAATGAGCTCCCTGCTTTGGAACTGCAGAAAATGAGTTCGACCTGGGGGAAGCTAGGTGAAGAGTGCATGGTACCACCCTATACATTCTTTTTTTTTTTTTTTGCAATTTCCTGTTGCAAAATATAATAAAAAGTTTAAAAAATGTTCTGCACAATCAAAAAAATTTAAATATATTTAATATTAAATCAATAGGCAATATTATTATTGTGATATAAAGTATATCTGATTCAATTTAAAGCCTTTTTCAAAAAGAATTAAACTGTATTACAGTTTTGACTGTAATATCAGTGGATAATTTTGGTCTTATTTTTGGATTGGCATTTCTCCCGGATTAATGTCGAACATGGATAGTGCTTTACAGATCATATAGGGGCTGCCACGGGCATCATTTCACTGGAGACTCTTAGTACTGAGGCAGTACCCTGATCAACACCCCCATTTTGTGGGTCAGAAAACTGTGGCTCAAATATAAAAATTCACACAACTTGATGAAGAGGTAGAGCACGAATGATTCAGGACCCATGGCTCCCGATTCCAAATTCTCCGTCTTCCCCGCATCCACCAATGACATGTGTTTAGGTAACTGTGTAGAAATCCTAAATTAATCTAAATGCATTCAGATGTTCAGGCTCTGAAGCCTGTACCCGTTCTCTCCTCTAGAGGAGCTGTGGCCTCCCAGCCGCAGCCAACTCCAAGAGGCTAATTAGCACTGCTTTTGAAAAACTCAAGGTGGACTAAGAGAGAAAAGTGACTTTGTTGGTTGTTGCTCGTTTGCGGATGTTTTCCCTGTAAAACCACATCAAAGCAGGGAAGCCCACCGTGGACTTGGCAGAGACCAAAGCTCGCTGGCCAATCTGGGAAGTGGCAAGTTCCATCAGGCAGAGAAACATTTTATCTTCTGGACCCAGATTCCTCACTGGGAGTTGATGGAGGCGGGGCGTCCCCCAAGCAGCACAGCTCTTCCTGAGCCCCCAGCTGGCTCCCCACTTGGGGAGCCCTGTCCCATGCAGGCCTGACTGGGACAGGCAGTGAGCCTCCGGACACCCCCACTGATGGTCACTGAGTACCTACCAGGAGCAAGGTGGGGTAATTGTGACTTTGGGGGGCAAATCCCATCACATCCAGGTACTGAAAAAATGAAAATGTTTCTTAATCTTCCTGAAAGTCATCCCCAAACATGTGCTGATTTTTTAAAAGAGAAATCAGAGGAGTCATCCTGTTAGAGCTGAAGAGTGTGCTCTGCAGGGCATTGCAGGAGACAAACAGGAAAAATGCCACAGTCAGTCCCTGCCTCCCCCTAACCCCACACAGCTCTCCAGGGGATTCCAGCATTTGAAACACACAAAGAAACATCAGAGGTCTCCCAGGAAGGAGCCTAGATTAGATCTGGAGGAAGCTCAGGATTTAGCAGGATACAGGTATGGGAGTGGGGGGCAGAGAGTGCTGTGATGAGGGGGGCATTTCAGCAAGAGGGACTGTATACACCCTGATGTGTGTGCTCCCATCTGGACAGATGTCATTGGGTTCACACCCATCTCTCTGACTAGGCCCCGAGCTCCCCACAAGGGGGGGTCCCTGACTTTTATCTTTAGATGAAAGATGTGTCTGGCACTGTACCTGGCACAAAATAGGCACCAATGAACTTTGAGTCAATGAATGCAGGAATAATGAATAGCTTATTCTCCTAGTCATGGAGACTGATCCATGATTTCTGAACTACGGAGAAGACACAATTTTATATGTTTTAGAAATACCACCTCGACAGCCCTGTGTAAGTCTTTGCAAGTGGATGAAGTTCGGGGATTTTAGCTGGGCATCATAAATCTGAGAGCAGAAGACAAGTCACTTTAATCCTTCTCCATCCCCCAGTTTTACCCTATAAATAAAGCACCCCATGGAGGCTTGGTGCATATAGAAACTGAAAACCCTTGAGCTCTTTGGAGATCTGAGGTTTGGACTAAATGTGACAGCCACTTTGCCATTCACTGCACCTTGGAATCCATAAATATTTGTTGATTTATTAAATGAAGAGGGCTGGGGAACAGCATGACTTTGGGGGTGTGGACACATGTCAGTCTGTGGCTTTAATCTTTCTTCCTATGTTGGAGGAATTCCCCACCTTATGAGCCTTGGTGAGAAGAAGAGCCCACCCCACACTAAGGAGGCAGAAACCCACGAAATGGCTTTCCCACCTTGCTTACAGCCAGACTACTGGCAGGGACTAAAGCTAGCCAGCCAAGTGTCCCCACCTCTCTGGACTTTAATGAGGTGCCAATGACACCAGTCTCATACCTCAGCTATGAACTTCCAACAGAATATTTCACTGAAAGGAGGTTTCATCATTTAAACTTTGAATCAAATCTGAGGACTAATCCTCTTTCCAATAGCTCATGAAGCATTTCTCCAGCCTTAGCTTAAACAGCTCCCACAGGGGCAAACACCACCCATGTGTGTGTGTTGGGGGGGGTGTCACTCCAGACACCGGGGAGCATTCAGCAGATCCAAGGGCTCCTCCCTCCCTGCTGTCACAGGGCACCTTGGCGCAACTCTGCCCTGTACCTAAGAGAAGCCTCCCGAAAGGAGAGGAAGAGCACAGCCGCCACATTCACTCCCCGCAGGGGCAGGGCCTTGGCTGACAAGTGAAGACTTCTTGACTCAGTATTTCAGGTTCTAGATGATGCTCCATTGGTACTTAAAAAATTTTTCGTATTCCAGTTGTTTTCTGAATGTTCTAAGAAAATAGTACTTTGAGGCAGTCTCACACTGGCTGTGAGGTTAAAACCATAATGTACAGGCTGATAACATAGACTGCAGAGTCAGCCAAACTAGTATATGGCTCTAAAATCCACCCGCTGTGTGCTTTGGCATTGCGCATGTGGTGAGTTCTGTTACTGTGGCTTCTACACTGTTACTAGCTGGGGGTACTATTTGAGGAGTTGGGGTAGGAGAGAAAGAGAGGAGACAGGCTGACTCCAAGAACTCCGCCTTAGCACCTGGCTGAGCAGACCCTGGAAGAGGCATTAAACCCTTCCAGGCAGACCCTGGAAGAGGCATTAAACCTATTCCGTGTAACCTGATGGCAGAAGAAGAACCGATGGTGGAAGCTCGAAGGTGACATGTTTGACCTCAATATAAGACTTTCTAATAAACGTCAAAAGATGTGCCAGCGTCCCTCAGTGGGAAGTAAAACCCCAGTATGGAAGGTTTGTTTAAGCTAAGGCTGGAGAAATGCTTGGTGAGCTATTGGAAAGAGGATTAACTAGTCATTAGATTTGATCCAAAGTTTAAACAATGAAACCTCCTTTTAAAATGAAATATTCTGTGAAGCTCCAGTCAATGCCGTCATTACCCAAAAGGCATACTAAGCACACGCTCAGAGCAAAGTAGGGAAAGGGACAGAGAAAAGTTCCACTTGAACAGATGCAGCCAGAAGTTTGCAATCTATATCCCTAGAATCGACGTGGTTTCATATCGGCAATTAAAATCAAGTTGTGCTTAGGAATGAGGCACCACGCCCTGGGTAGTGGTACTCAGCATTCAGGGCTTTTACAGTCTTAATGTGGTCCTGAGCCCACTATAACAAACAGGCCAAAGCAGAGCCGTTTAGGAGACAGTAGGAGCAAGACCCAGGAGCCTCTTCCCATGACCCCTCACTGAGGTCTCTGCAGGACTCTGAGGACCGCTGGGGAGGCCCAGGCCCCAAGCTGAGGAGTCCCAGAAATGCTTTCTAGTCTGGGGCTGAGGGGAAGTTCCAGATGGCATCTTTCTCTACCGATGATGCATCTGATACCATGTGATCTTCTAGGCCGTATGAGCCAAGAGAGGCTGCTTACACTACAATCTGAACCCACTATGCGTCCTGTTTTCACTCTATAACTCACTCAAAAGTAGCAGCCTTCTCGACCACCTGATAAATGGGTCCGAGGGGTATTCCTAAGTAGATATGTACCAAGTGCTATGTTTCTTTCTTAGTGGTAGGAGTTTTAAGGTACAATAAGTTGTCCTTTACTTTGGAAGGAATATCCTGACCATACCGCAGACCATTATACCCTTAAAACCTTTATCAATATAGCAGGTCCCTGAATCTTTTATGGTTTTTCTACTATGGTCTAGAGCGCATGTCTTTTGCCAAGGCACCCAGAGTATTTGCTACTTTTTTGCACTCTAGGTCAAATTAGTATGATTTCGCCAATTTATCATAGGGCCTAAGGCACAGCCTATGTCCCATGAAATGTTAGTAGGTGTTTCACAAAAAAAAAAAAAAAAAAAGCTCAAAGCTGTATCAGCCACACTTTTGCACTAAAAAATATTTGAAATATCTGCTTAAGAAAAATAATGCACATTTATCTATATAAATTGATATTTGTTTGCCATTGATATTCTTATGTGATAATATGATTTCTTAAAATGGAGCAACTTATTGAAAATGCCAGGGAGCATTCCCTGATTATAGACATGTGACATCCAATGCAGCCTTCATCTATATGTAGTATTTAATAATCGACCTTTGTGTTGTGTGATTCTTTAATGATCATCACCGGTCTACACTGTATTCTCAGACTCATAAGATCCAAATGCATTTGTGATGCAATTCAATATTTCTTGTATCCTAAACATTTCAACTATTCCATATCAATCTATATGGATCCAGAAGAAGGAATTTTTCTTACGTTTGATTTTTAATGGATAGGTAATAATTCTATATATTTATGGTATATGATGTGACATTTTGATATATGTTCACAGTAGGGAATGATTAAATTAAGCTAAGTAACATATCCATCATCTCATATACTTACCATTTTTTGTGGTGAGGACATACAAAATCTACTCTTTCAGCAATTTCGAAATGTACACTACGTTATTACTAACTATTGTCACCATGCTGCACAAGAGATCTCCACAACTTACGCTCCCTATCTAACTGAAACTTTGTACACTTTGAACAACAAAGTGTACCCCACCCCCCGGCCCCACCACTGGTAACTACCATTCTACCTTCCACTTTTATGAGTTTGACTTTTGTAGATTCCACATATAAGTGAGGTCATGAGGTATTTATCTTTCTGTGTCTGGCTTATTTCACTTAGCATAGTGTCCTCCAGCTTCATCCACATTGTTGCCAATGACAGTATTTCCATCTTTTTTAAGGCTGAACAGTACTCCATTGCATATATACACCACATTTTCTTTATCCGTTCATCTGTTGATGGACACGTAGGTTGATTCCATATCTTGCCTGTTGTGAATAGTACTGCAATAAAAACAGGAGTGCAGATATCTCTCCGACATACTGATTTTAATTCCTTTGGACATATCTCCGGAAGAGGTATTGCTAAGTCATATGGTAATTCTACAGGGAGTTTTAAATAAAAAAACAGAACTGTATGCTCCCAAGCTGGATCTGTCTCATACAACCACAAGGTCAGGCACCCTCCAAATGAAGAAAGACCCTTTGGTTTCTAAAAGGCTAGAAGAGCTTTTTAAAATAAAATATGTCGTCACTAATAATGATAACAACAATAAAACACTATACAAATATTGGAAAATAGGCAGTTGATCTTTTTTCCTTTGCTACATTGTACTGGAGACAGAAATAAAATATGAAAATAGACTTGATATTGAATCTGATAACAAAGATCCAAACTAGCCACTTTGCTCCTAGTAGTAAGTGGAAAAATTGCTTTTAAATAACGCAAAGAGAGTTACTTCAATTAAAAAATGTCTAGGGATCATACTTTATACTAAAAAGTATAAAATATATATTTTTAAAGTCCTGATGTATTTATTAACAAAATAAGATAGTTTACTTTCTAGAATTTCACAAATCTATTCAAAAGTAAAAATATAAATCTCCCTTTGATCATTTCTTGCTGCAGTTAGTAAATCTATGAGACCATGTTCTGCTGTCTAATGTGATCCAAGAACATTATTGCCTTTTAATCATCTTGGTGTCCCTTCAATATATTAAACTTTTAAAGAAGTATTTCACGATGAGGTAAGTTGGAGCAGCACCGCCACAGACGCCAGCGGAGGGGAAATGCGCTGGCCGTGGAGTCAGAGATGCTGGGCTTGGGCCTTTCTGCTGTTTCCCAACCGTGAGCCCTGGGCCAGCTCCTCAGCTTCTCTAAGTCTCCATTTTCTGGCTTTAGTCCAAGGGCAGCTCCCCACTGCCTGGGGGTGGGGCAGGGTGGGGACAGCTGTGCTAAAGTGATGGTGGCCACTACTATTTGCCAGTGTCTGTGTGTCTGTGAGAACGTTCCATCCAGCAGCTTCAGCTTCCTCAGGAAAGTCTTGCTTTGTTACCACCTTCAGGTCTCATGAAGGTACCTGTCCCGTTCCTCCAAACTACCAGATAGATTGTCACATGGCTTTGGGAAGCTGCAGTACAGCCCAGCTCTGGTCTCCTACCCACGTTTGTCTTCAAAGATGCATCTCGAGAATTTTCTTCAGGATCCTCTGATGCTGGCACCTCTCTCTCTCTCCCCCCCCCCCCCAACCCCCACCCCCCCAGCCAGTACTGCCCTGCTCTGAGCCCCTTCCATGATGTGAGTTTGCTTTTCCCACCGCATTTCTGGAAAGCTCTTGGGCTAAAATCTCCTTTCCCAATCTTCATTTGTCAAAGCGCCTGTTTTGTTCTGGGTTTTTTTCCTTGGGAAAGGAAAGAGAGGGGGCTCCAGGAAGAGAAGAGGGAATGAAAGTGGAGAGGGATATGAATAATAAAACTGTGCATTTGTAAAGCCCAATCCAGTTGGCAAAGGGATTTTAACCACATTGTTTTAGGAGAGAGGAAAACTCCTACCTCCAGGCAGAGAAACCACAAATGATCTTTGTTTTCTTTGTTTATTTGTTTGTTTTTGTTTTTCTATATTTTCAAGATCTTTTTTTTTCTGTAATGAGCAAATAATCAGAAAAAAGCAAACAATAAAGTTATATTTAAGAAGGAGGAGGCAGTGAGCCCACAAGTGCAGGAGGGCTAGACTCCTCCCCTTCTCCATCCCTGAACCCCCCCCTCCCAACTCAACCAACCCCTCCCCCCACCCCACCCCCACCCCAGCAGCCCAGTCCGAGGGTGGCTGCGGGCAGAGGAAGTGGGGCTGCTGCGCTCAGAGGCAGCTCAAAGCCAGGATTTCTGGCCGAGCAGATCTCCCATTCTTTGCTTCCAGCCTCAAATCCCACGCTTACTCACTTCACAGCACCTACTTTTAACCTGCCAAATGCCACTAAATCTGCAAATTAAACCTCTGATTACAGAATTCCTTTTGATGTAAAAAAAATGTGGGGATTTTTAAAATGTAATTATTCATACACTAAGATTTTAATTGTGCTGCTTTTCTCCCTCTCTCGCCTTTTTTTTCCAGGGCAGGGTGATTCCCCCTTGCGGGCCTGCCCGGGCAGCGCCAGGGGCCGGCGCAGGAAGCAGCCTGCAGGAGTTTTCTGCTGCGGATCAGGATGCTCCACTCCAGGGAGGCAGGAAGGGGTCTGGACAGCAGCTGGTGGTCCCAGGACTCCACCCACAACCTCCTCACCTTAGCAATGAATGACGACCAAACACAGGGGGCCACAGAGTAACTTCCCACATGGGGAGCTTTAAGCTGAGGGTCCAAGGTCCTGGCTTCTGCTGCAGGTTCAACATCCAAAGTGCTGGGACTTAGGCAAGTGCTCTGCCAGCCCGAAACTGCAAGGAGCAGTGGGGAACATGGCCTGGGCCGCCCTCTTTTTTCCAATTTGCTCCTTCCTCTCCTCTCCAAGGTGTAACCAAACTTTTTGTTTTTAAAATTTCGGTAAAATACACATAATATAAAATTTACCAGTTAACCATTTTTAAGTGTACAGCTCTGTGGCATTAACACATTCACTTTGTTGTGCAGCCATCACCACCATCCATGTCCAGAATGCTTTCATCATTCCACACGGAAACTCCACACCCAGAAGCAGTAACTCACCACTCGCTCTTTCCCTGCCCTGGGACCACTTTGCCCCTTTGTGTCCCTGTGCATTTGACTACTCTAGGTACCTCACATAGTAGAATCACACAATATTTGCCCTTTGGTGTCTGGCTTATTTCACTCTGTACAATGTCTTCAGGATTCATCCATTTTGTCTCATGTTAGAATTTCATTCCTTTTTAAGGCTGAATTCTATTCCATTGTATGTATATGCCACATTGTGTCCATTAACCCATTGATGGACGCTTAGGTTGCTTCCATCTTTTGGCCATTGTGGGCAATTATGCTATGAACACGGGTGTACAAACATCTCTTCAAGTTCCTGCTTTCACTTCTTTGGGTATATACCCGGAAGTGGAATTGGGGGATCATGTGGTACAGACTGATCTTTTGAATATGCTAATTAAACCATTTTGTTCCACTGTTCAGAATAAAATCCAATGCCCTCTTGGAACCTCAGAGAGTCTGCCCGATGGGGTCCCTGCAAGCTCAGGGAGCTGATCCCATCCCACTGTCCTTGGGGTGATGGCCACAACCACACTTAGCCCCTTTGGGATTTGCAAACACCCCAAGCCCATCCCATCCCTATGCCCCTGCTCCGGCTCATGACTTCTTCCTAGAATGCTCTCGGGCATGGGTATTTAATCCTCGTCCTTGAGGAGGCAGCTCCTCAGGGCCCCTCCCTGACCACCCATCCACAGCCGGCCCTGCCCGTCTCCATTGCATCTTCTCCCTTCCGTTTATTTCCCTCCATGGCCTCTCATGATCTGGAATGACTTGCATATTTATTTACTTCTCTATTACCTGTGCCCTATCTTCCCATGAGGAAAGCTCCAAAAGAGGGAGAGGAGGGGGGACTTTATCTTTTATATCTGTGTGCCTAAAACCAAGCCTGGCTTGTAGCTGGTGCTCCTTAAAGGTTTGTTGAACGAATTGAAGCTCCCACCTTTCCAAGTTGGTGGAGTGGGGCCACCGGAGACACTGAGTATCAGAAACTGAGTGGCTTAACCAACAACAATTCTTTGCCTTGCAGTCCTGGAGGCCAGAAGTCTAAAGTTAAGGTGTCAGCAGGGTCGGTTCCTTCTGAGAGCTCTGAGGGGGAAATCTGTCTGTGCCTCTGTCCCAGCTCCTAGTCGCTGCAGGTGTTCCTTGGCTTGCAGATGGCATTCTCCATGTCTTCCCATTATCTTCCTTCGACGCCTGTCTTTGTGCCCAGATGTCCTCTCTTTATAGGGACAATGGCAATATTGGATTAGGGCCCACCCTAATGACCTCATCTTAACTTGATCCTCTGCAAAGACCCTATTTCCAAATAAAGTCACATTCACAGATCCTGGGGGTTAGGACTCCATCATCTTTTGTGGGGTCACAGTAACCCATAGCAAGGAATGACATGTAAATGTGCATGCATGGTTTAGGTGCAGTGGGAACATTTACAGTGACTGTAAGTAGCTGCACCATCAGGGCAGGTAGATTGTGTTGTCATGTTTCTCTTCTCTTCTGAACTTTGGAGGAAAAGATTTAAAAAGCTGAATCTTTTACAAATCAGGCAATGGAGCCCAGGGAGGGGATGCCTTGTGTCTGGTCACTTGGCCATTTAAGCAGAGCAAGTGCCAGAACCCAGAGTGCCGACTTCATACCCAGAGCACTTTCTGGATCAGGCCTTCTTTGGTGGAAGGGAGGTTCCCTCAGACCTAGAGATGGAGAATTGTGTGCAAAGACTTTTTTGGGGTGTGCCCTCAGTAGGCACACCTGCCAGGAAGTGAGGGAGGCAGGACAGGTATGGAGAAGGTGACCCACAGAAAGCAGCTGCAATGGAGGCCTCAGGCAATCCCACAGGGAGCCAGGAGCTGGGGTGGCCCTTTAGAGTTGCCCTTTGTACCCCAATCTGTACCTCTGGGAGGGGGTGTGACCTCAGGTGAGGCAATTCCTTGCCCCGAGGATGATGCCCAGCAAGGGAGGCAGCTGTGAGCAGCTGGTACTGCCAACAGTGGGAGGGCAGGTAGGTGGGTAGACCTGAAAAGATCTGGGCAGAACGTCACAGCCTCTGTGACACAGCTGAGTAAATGTGTGTGAGACAGTGAGCACTCCTGGACATGGGCCAAAGGGAGCAGCACCAGTCCATCCAGCCTACATGGCAAGGGTGACGATAATGACAACCAGGAAGGGAGGTGAACAGCAGGCAAAGGGAAGCCACGATCTAGCTGTGTGATCTTGGCCATGTCATATGCTTTTCAGAGCCTCTGGTCTCTCATCTGAAAGTGGTGTCTGGGGAACCTCATAGGGGATTGTGTGCCCTGTGCCCCACAACATTCACCCCTCCCCACTGCACCTCAAGGTGAGCTGATCTCTCGACTACGTTCTGGCCTCTCTAAGTTAGGCTGTGCATGTTTTGCCTCTTGGCTGGTGTATTACTTTGCTAAGGCCTCCATTACAAAGTACAACAGACCACATGGCTTAAACAAAAGAAATGTATTGTCTCACAGTTCTGGGGGCTGGAAGTTCAAGATCAAGGTGTCGGTGCCAGCAGGGTTGGTTCCTTCTGAGGGATGTGAGGGAAGCATCTGGTCCAGACCTCTCTTCTTGGCTTGCACGTGGCCATGTTCTCCCCGTGTCTTCACGTGGTCTTTCCTTTGTACATGCCTATGTCCAAATTTCCTCTTCTTAAAAGAACCCGAGTCATATTGGATCAGGGTGTTATCATCACCTCTTTAAAGACCCTGTCTCCATATACAGCCACATTCTGAAGTACTGGGGTTAGGACGTCTATATGTGAATTTGGGGAATTTCCCTGCTAGAGATTGGAGTCTACCTTCTTCTTCAGGGGGAAGACACATTTCAGCCTGTAACAGCTGGTAAAACCACCATTAGCCAAAACCTGCCACCCTTTAGTGATGTATTTGACTCATTCCCTCTAGAAGTTTCCACTAAGTGCTCAGCACTACACCAGTGAGTGCTCAGAACCATCACAGGAAATGCCCAGTGTTCCCACCCCTTCACGCGTGTGTGTGCACAGCTCTCCTAGCCACTGCTAGAGGGCAGGGGCCACCTTCTTCTTTAGGACCCCTCCTTGTGCCTGGCATGGTGCCAAGCACAAAAAGCAGGGGCTTTATAAATACAGGCTGTTCCACTGGCTGTGGAGCCAAACCAGAGACAGAAGACGCTTCTTATTCTGAGGAATCCCATCCTCTCCCTCCAAAAGACCAACACAAGCAGATACGCAGCCCAACAGAGGGCAGGGCTGTCAGAGTCGGAGTGTGGGGACTAGGGAGGATCGGAGAGGCCGAGGGCTGTGACAGCCCAGCCCCACTGTTTCACAGACAGGGCACTGCAGCGCTGAGAGGGGAAGAGGAGTTGCCAGACAGCAGCAGACACAGGAGCGGGAATGGGGCCTCCAGACTCCAGGCCACTCCTCCGCCAGCCACCAGTGTCACCCTTGGTGCTGAGGCCCCTGTGCTAGAACCATCTGCTCCAGCCGCCCCAAGCTGATTACGTGGACCCAAAGCCAAAGCAAAACAAGATCTCTTTTACCTAGAAAAAAAATGAGGTTCCAGTTAGAAAAGAGGAGTAAGTTCAAGAGGTCTGTTGTACATGTTGACTAGAGTTGATAACAATGTATTGTACACTTGAAAATTGCTGAGTAGAGAATATGGGGGATTCTGGTTCACTGAGGGCAATCTCTTAAATCATACACTGGAGGAGAAGACTCTGGTGCTAACTGATTCTGGCGCTGAGGAAACTGCGGTACCTCCCGTGAGGGCGCTGACTGTGCTGCTGGTGCTGGCGGGGCTCAGTGCCCCCCAACCTTCCCCCGGGCAGCCCGGCCTTTGGGGGCCTGTGAGATCAGGCCAACTCAAGGTCCCCTGGACATTGTTTTACAATAAATCTCTAATGTTAACATGTTTACTTGTGCCATTCCTCCTTTTCACTAAGCTGAGAACAGAATAAGGCTCCATTCCAATTTGTTTATGTACCATATCGGCACTATTTCATTAACTCTTTTTTCCTTTTCTTTTCTTTTCTTTCTTTTCTTTTTTTTTTTTTTGAGACAGAGTCTCGCTCTCTTTTACCCGGGCTAGAGTGAGTGCCATGGCATCAGCCTAACTCACAGCAACCTCAAACTCCTGGACTCAAGTGATCCTCCTGCCTCAGCCTCTTGAGTAGTTGGGACTACCGGCATGCACCACCATGCCCGGCTATTTGTTTTATTTTTTTTTTTTTAATTGTCCAGCTAATTTCTATTTTTTTTAGTAGAGATGGGGTCTTGCTCTTGCTCAGGCTGGTCTCGAACTCCTGAGCTCAAATGATCCGCCTGCCTCAGCCTGCCAGAGTGCTAGGATTACAGGTGTGAGCCACCACGGTGGCCTCAACCATTTTTCAAACTTGCCATTTTGCACTATTCCATCCTCCACGCTCCCTCCAAAGTAATCTCTTTAGAGCATAAATCACACCGTTTTGGTCCCTTCCTTCCATTCTCAATCCCCCAGCCCATCCACCCGTGCCATCACCTGTAAGAATAAACCACAAGTTCCCTGGAACGGCATCTGTGGCAGGACATGGAAGTCATCCTAAGGACGACACTTGCCTCCCTCTTCACCCGCAATCTATTACTGAGGATGTCTTTAGCTGCAAGGCACAGAAAACTCAAATAAAATGGGCTTAAATAGAACTAGCCTGCTATCTCCCTAAAAAAAGAGAGGTGGGAAGCTGCAGGGCTGCTCACTCAGAGCACCCTCTCTGTGCTCTGCCATCCTTATGAGGACAGGGTGGCTGCAGTGGCTCCAAGTTGTGCTGGCTCCCACCTCAATGTTAAGCAGCAGAGCCAGGCCTGGGTGAGCTTTCCCTTGCATTTCATGGGCCAGAATCAGCTGACAGACCCTTTCTGAAGCAACCAGAGGGAGTGGAGTACCGTGTTGATTTAGACCAGCCTGGTACTCCCCAAGCCCCAGGGTGTATCCCAACCCTCACTTTTCCTTTGAAGGATTTCCTGTCCCATTCCTGGCAGGGCTACTTGATATCTTTCCATCCAGTCATTCAACAGACTCTACTGAGCATCTAGGAGGTGGCAGACACAGGGGATAGGGCCATGAACAAAAACAGATACTTGGTTCCCCTCATTCTGTCCCTATTTCCATGATAGGACTTGATGTGTTTACTATGTTCTCTGCAGTACGTGGTATTAGGCTCCTCTCTGAGCCTCAGTTTCCTCGTGTATAAAACAATGTCCACCTCATCGTTGCAAGATTTAGAAATAATGCATGTAAAGAACCCAGATGTGTGCCCAGTTTACAGTTGATGTACAAGAAACAGTAACTCTTTACAGGTATGTTTCCCCCAGACAAAGTGTTTTTCTTGTGCCATGAACTCCTTTGACAGTCTGGAATGATATTTTCAAATGCATACAATAAAATACACGGGAGAAGAAAGGAAACCAATTATATTAAAGACAGTTATCAAAATATTTTAAAATGTTTGTAACATAGAAACATAGGCTCTTTATTGGTAATTATATAGTGTCAGGTCTAATAATATTTCAAAGTAGTGATGATGAGTGTTAATGATGTTTCAAGGGATTTACAACTGTTGTAATGTCACGTGAAATCTCTGTGATTTCTACTGCTGACACAGTCCCAGGTGCTGCTAGGTTAACTAGTCTGTTACCAACGTACACATTTGAAGGAAGTGCTAACCTTCTGTTACAGTCAAAGGAAAATAAAGATGCAGTTTTTTTCCCTTCAGGTTTTCCCTTCAGGTTCTATCCATGGACTCCTTTGCAGTTAATAGACCTTAAGTTAAAAACCTGCCCCTGGAGTTGGGGCAAAGAGGGATCTTTTCCCCCAATCCCCGAATAACAGTGTCCAGTGTGGCCTCAATATCCGAAAGACCTACTACGCTGAAAAAAATTCAGTGAGAACACACACACACAGAGGTGTAGACTGGGCCTTCTTGTCAGGCCTGCAAGAAGAAGAGCTCTAGGCTTTCTGGGAGATCCTGGGACAAGGTCCTCCCATCCGTGGCAGTGGCTGTGCATGTCTTTCATTTTCTGAGCTTTGGAAGACGGCTGCTCGAAACCTGCAGAACAGTGGGCCCCAAACTGGGGTAGCTGATCTCTTAAGAAAATTCCCAGGGCCTCTTTCTCAGGGCAAAACCTCTTGTGTTGGCAGGAGGCACTGCTGTGCAAAGTGAGAGGCCCAGAGTTCTCTAGCTGCCCGGCCCTCATCAGCTGGGTGACCTTGGCTAAGGCCAATCTCCTCTCTGAGCCTCAGTTTACTCATATGTGAGAAACAAAGATTGGGGGAGATGATGTTTCTCAAATGGGGCTCCAGGCATGCATGCTTACTGTTTCAGAATTATCTATCGATGGTGGGGTGTGGGTGTTTGTGTGCGTGTGCATGTGCATGTGCATGTGTGTGTGTGTGCAATTTCATCATGATTTTTTTTCTTTTGAAAAAAGACATTTTTTGGATCATCAGTCTGGCCAACTTAAAAATACTATCTCGACCGTCACAAGCCAGTAAGGAGAAGCCGACTGATGGGACACATACAGGACAAGCTGACACCAAGTAAAAACCATGTGACATCACAACTCCTGGGATTGGGAGGTTTTCCTGTGGTTAGAATAGGAAAAGGACGGAAGAGCAAAGGTGCTCCACCATAAACGGGAGATAAATACACTAAACAAACAAAAACAACAAAAATCACGTCCTAGGAGTGAAGTGCTGGAGTCACACTGCATCCGGGATTTGAGGGCAGCACGTGATGTATCACATATTAATGCCATGACTTTGAATTTTATTGATGTTGTTTGTAGATTTGTCCTCATTTAATTTGAACTTTTATTTCTGCTTATCCTTGCATAGGAGCTATCAGTATAAGGAGTTCATAGGTAGTTACATGTTTGAACACGTTTAAGTAGCTTTATTATAAAAACAAAAACTATTTAAGACAACATTGGAGGCACCTGTGAATTTTTTTTTCTTTTAAAGAGAGGAGGTCCCAATATTAAATTTGAAAAACAAACAATTAAAAAAAATATGTCTTCAGGGCCCCATCCCCCGCTGACCTTCAGGGCCTCTAATTCCCAGAGAACAAAGTCAGACTTGCATGCCTGTGGGGTGTCGGAGTGGAGGCGGATGAGGCCGCTTTGGAGGACTTTGGGCGTGTTCTGCTGCCCTCTGCTGGCCATGCAAATCATCGGCTGGGCTCCTCCTGGGCTTGGAGAGGAACTTGGAGGGAATGTTTGCCCCCGCCACCCCCCTCCCCGGGGTACTGGTGGCAGGTCACAGTGACCTTTAGTTGCAGGAACATTGCACAGGGGCTCTGACCCATTTAAACTCTCCTGACCTAAATCGAGCCAATTTTACGAGTAAGCATTGTCCCTCCTTGGGGTGAGCCTTGGATGAGAGATGGTGGGAGGAAGACAACGATACCTGAGATGAAGGGAAGGCAGGAGAGATGACCCTCTGTGGGCCTCCCAAGAGGAGGCTCCAGCACTTTCACCCTGGCCTGACGGCCCAAGCCTACCTCAGTTCTCACCTTTGTGCCAGTTACCTTGGCCTTAGCTACTTAGCTCCTGAACATCCATTCAGAGGAAAGGAGGCCCCTCGCCAGCTGCTAAGGCACCCCCACCCACCTCCACACACACACCTTCCTCAGGGGGTTGGTTTGTCACAGATCTTTGCAAAGAGGGGAAGAAACCAGCACTGACTGTCGAAGGCTCCCTGGGCACTCAGCAGCCCTTCGCGGCCCAGCTCACCCTTGGCACCCGGCCGCTGCCCAGGCCTCTCCGCGCCTGCAGCGCCTGCTACTGGTTCTGCTGCAATGAGACATCCACAGACACGGCTAGGCTGGGGGGGTCCTGCATGTACCACAGTGGCCTTTGAGGGACGTTCAGGTGGGGATGGAGGGCAGGGCCATACCCAGGTTGGCGCAGGGGTGGGAGGTAAGAGGGGCTGCAGGAGGGCGGCCTGGGCACCTGCACTGAAGAACCCACTGCTCACAGCCAAGGGGCAGCTCCTGGATGTTCTCATAAGCCTTCATGCTTCTACATAATCAATCTTAGCCACAGCTTTTCCTACCTTTTACCTCCCCTTGGCACCCAACATTGCGCAGCACATGGTAGGAAGTCACCGCTCTGGCTCTCAGCAACTGCCCAGTCCCTGGTGCCTGGAGGCCCCCAGGCTGTGGAACGGAGGATTGATGGGTGGGTCAGGAAGATGCTTTCTTGGGCAAAAGAAGCAAGCTCTAGATGTGGAGACGCTGGCCCTGTCCTTTTTTCAGGAGGCTGATTGCCCAGCCTTCTCTGTGCTCACCCCATGTTTATTGGGGGACACAGCTGAGATAACTCAACAAAGCCTTCCAGGCCTCGCCCATCTCCCCCGCTCACACCACACTGAGTCTTTCCGGTGGGGCCACCAGGCTGGGCCTCCCTGGCAGCAGCTGGAAACCCCACCCAGCCACTCTCACTCTTCCCCTACCACCCTCCACTGAGCAAACGGCTGCCAGCCGTCCCCACAGTGCGGAGCTCAGCTCCGCGTAGGACCCTGAGCCAGAGGGAAGTCCCCCACAAAGTTCTTGGCTCTGTGCCCCCTCCCAGAGCATCTGGCCCTTCACCTAATCATGGGCTCTCTCCTCCACCCGTAGACAGCACCATCTTCCCACCTAGCTTCAGACCACTGCACACTCTTATTTGAAGGGAACTTGGAGACCACAGGCCCAAAGAGCCCCTCCTGGCACAGCAGTCTAGCCCAACACTCACAGACCCTACACCCAGTGCACTCACTGGCTGTGTGACTTTGGACAAGTTTCATAACTTCTCTGAGCTTCATTTCCTCATCTTTAACATGGGGATTCTAATAGCATATTCTCACCCACTCCTCATGAGGATTAAGGGAATCGATGTCTGGACGGTGCTTTACAAAGGGCTCAGCACATCATTTGTGTTCAGGTAAGGAATTGTTCTATCACCATCCCCACTGCAAAATAACAAATGTGGTTAACTGGCTAGAAGAACCGCTGCTGACCAACCTGTGGTATTTGGCCCCAGGATCCTAGCAGATCCTGTTGCTGGGCACATTGGCTGGGCCATGTCAACTTTCAACCCTGTGTCAGCCCTGCGGGGGCCACAAAAGAACTTTATCCCCAAGGAAGAGATAACATCACAGGCAAAATAAGACTAATTCGCAAAGCAACTGCTAAAAACTACAAGATATTAATAGCTTAAAAGTACTAAATTGTTCGGTGCAAGCTATAATTGTGTTAATAGTAAGAACCATTTGTAAGGCATTTGAGAGTTTACTTAGCACTTGGAAATATGTTATCTCATGTAATCCTCAAAGCAAACCAGCAAGGTGAGTACAGATGCTCCTCAACTTCTGATGGCTATGTCCCAATGAACGCTTTGTAAGCTGGAAATACCCTAAGTTGAAAACGCATTTAATACTCCTAACCCACCGAACATAACAGCTTAGCCTAGCCCACCTTAAACGTGCTCAGAACACTTGTATCGGCCTTCAGCTGGGCCACGTCATCTGTCAACAGAGCCCACTGTCCAGTATCGGCTGTTTACCTGGTGACCGTGGGGCTGACTTCGCCGGCCAGCATCACTGCATTATCACCGGCCTGGCAAAAGATCAAAACTCAACATTCAAAGCACTGTTTCCACTGAAAGCATATCACTGTCGCACCACCAGCAGCATAAAGTTGAAAAGTCCTAAGTGGAACCATCCTAAGTGGAGGACCATCTGCATTGTTACTGGCAGATGAGGAAACCGAGGCTCAGAGAGATGAAATGGCTTGTTCATGATCACAGCACCAGTAAGTGGATGACTCAGGAAAGCCTCCAGCCTGATTCTAATTTCATCTGGTCCTAGGATCCTTGCTTTGTCCATTAAGTGGTGTGCGCGCGTATCAGTCAGCTAGGGCTGCCGTAACAGTGCCACAGACTAGATGGCTCAAACAACAGAAATTTACTTACTCACAGCTCTGGAGGATGGAAGTTCCAGATGGAGAGGCTGTCAGGGTTGGTTTCATTCTAAGGCCTTTCTCCTTGGCTTGTAGACGTCTGCCTTCTCCCTCTGACTTCACACGGTCCTTCCTCTGCCCACGCCCACGTGCATCCTAATTCCCTCTTCTTGTAAGAACCCCAGTCATACTGGATTAGGGCCTATCCTCAGACTTCATTTTAATTAAATTACCTTTTTAAAGTCCTTACCTCCAAAAATAGTTCTATTCAAACATACCATGGGTTCAACTTAGGACTGCAAGAAGGTGGGGTGGACACAGTTCTGAATATTATACTACGTGTGCACTATAGGGCTGGGTGCTTCTCCAAGCTGCACCTCACACCTGTCCTTCTCACACCTGTCATTCCTCCACAACTCCCTGTGGCCAGTGTGCCCTGCAGTTCGGGTTTCATGTCTGCCTGTGCTGTGCCCAGAGGCTTTATTCGGGGTCTCCCTCATGGGTGTGTGGCCTCTCAGAGCTTGGTAGGTCCCAGAACCATCCAGAGGGCAGGAGTTTCCCTGTGACCTCGGCCTTGCCCTGAGCCCTTCAGAAATCTGGCAGCAAAGGACAAGGAGCCACTCGCTTGGGCCTGCCCACCGCAGGCGGCGGTGACCTTTACCGACCTGGATAGTAGTGCTGCAGCAGCCCCAGGTGGGTACAGAGAAGCACAGCCACACTCCCACACCCACCCAAGAAAGGGAAAGAGCAGGAGGACCCAGAGCAGGGCAGGGCCTGGGAAGGATGGAGAGAGGCAGACAGCAGAGTGAGCCCACGAGCACGTGACTGGCATCCTATGACTGTGTGATGACAGCTATACGCTGAACTGGGGGCCACATGCCTGGGTTGAGGGCCCAGCCGCTCTGCTCCCAGCGGTGCCCCCCTGGCGAGTTTCTGTGCCCTGCAGAATCTGTTTCGTCACCTGTAAAATGGGGAAAACAGCAGCACCTACTTCCCAGGTTGTTAGGATTCAGTGAGCTAACTTTTGTACCGTATCACCTGGCACGCAGTAGGTGTTATCAGGGCTGCATTATGACTTTGGTAGGCCCTGGCCACTTTTGCTTTCGTGGGACTCTTCCTCTATAAAAAATATTTAGGCAGCCAGGGGACACGGGGCGGGGGTGGGGGGGGAGAGCAGGAGGCGGGCTTCCAATCCGGTTCCATCCCGTTCTCCCACCGCCCCCACCGAGGTTGGACACACGCCTGCCTCGCCGCCAAGATGCCTAAGAGGAAGGTCAGCTCTGCCGAAGGCGCCGTGAAGTAAGAGGAGATCTGCACGGCTGTCAGCTAAACCTGCTCCTGCGAAAGTGGAAATGAAGCCCCAAAAGGCAGCAGCAAAGGATAAATCTTCAGACAAAAAACTGCAACCAAAAGGGAAAAGGGGAGCAAAGGGAAAACAGGCCAAAGTGGCTAACCAAGAAACTAAAGAAGATTTACCTGCAGAAAATGTAGAAACTAAAACTGAAGTGAGTCCAGCCTCTGATGAAGCAGGAGAGAAAGAAGTCAGGTCTGATTAGTATCATATACCATGTCTTACCAGTGGTCCCTGTCTCCCTTCTTGTACAATCCAGAGGAATATTTTTATCAACTATTTTGTAAATGCAAGTTTTTTAGTAGCTCTAGAAACATTTTTAAGAAGAAGGGAATCCCACCTCATCCTACTTTTTAAGTGTAAATGCTTTTTTTTAAGAGACGAAGATATCATTCGCTGGTTGTTTATTTTTTGGTACAACCAGAAAACAGTGTGGGATATTGAATTATGGGAGGCTTTGACTGTCTTGGGTGTCAGCTTAACATTCCATAGATGGGGGTTAGTTTTTATATCCTATAATATAAAGCATACTAAATGGCAATATGGAGTCCCAGGCCTGCATTTAATGTCTTGAACATTTTAAATTACTTCTATTCCCATGTTGGTTTTTTTTTTTTTGAGACAGAGTCTCACTTTATTGCCCAGGCTAGAGTGAGTGCCGTGGCGTCAGCCTAGCTCACAGCAACCTCAAACTCCTGGGCTCAAGCAATCCTGCTGCCTCAGCCTCCCAAGTAACTGGGACTACAGGCATGCGCCATCATGCCCAGCTAATTTTTTTTTTCTATATATATTAGTTGGCCAATTAATTTCTTTCCGTTTATAGTAGAGATGGGGTCTCGCTCTTGCTCAGGCTGGTCTCGAACTCCTGAGCTCCAATGATCCACCCACCTCGGCCTCCCAGAGAGCTAAGATTACAGGCGTGAGCCACCTCGCCCGGCTCCCATGTTGTTTTTTAGTAGACTTGTTTCCTAAAGAAAACCACTCCTTGATCATGGCTGTCTCTGTCAGAATTGTGTATATTCTGTAACATCTTTGGTTGTGGTATCCTGTTTTCCTAATAACTTTGTTAATGTGCTTTGAAAGATTGAAAATTTGAGTATGTAGTATATATGATAATAAATTGTGAATTGGTGGGACTTATATAACAGCTTATCAACATTTGAAGATACTGGTACTTGATATCCTCTTAAGGAAAATTTGTCTCCAAATTTTAAGCTGGAAAGTCACTGGAATAACTGTTTTAAAAAGAATGAAAATAAATGGCTTTTTAGATTTTCGGTATGTATGTTAAGAATTGTGTACAAATTGAAATGTCTGTACTGATCTTCAACACAACCAATAAAATCTCAATTACAAAAAAAAAATATTTAAAATTTTATTGTACAATTGTGTTGGTAGAAAGATGAGCGTAATCCAAGCTGGATTATACTCATTGTTTTCTTTCAGTTTTAAAAGAAATTAAGACATTTCCATGGGCCTCTGACAATATGGTAACCCTAAGCACTGAGCCTATCATACCTAATGGGTAAGTGGCCCCAGGGCCTCCATCAGTGTCTGCTACTGTGGATATTAAAGTATCTCAGAAACTGTCAAGAGCCATGAGCCGTAAGGAGTCACAGTCATTCCTTTTAGAATACTCCTTCCATCTTGCTGCAGGTCCAACATCCTCCGCTTCCCTCTTGGTACTGAATGTTATGCCTCGGTGGTGAGTTTTCAAGCAGAGGTGCCCTCAGACCTCTCCCTCCGGTCCCTGGGCAACACAAAGATGCAGGGCTGGCATGTTCTGTTGAGGACTGCCAGGCAGACATCAGCCCTGGGTGACCAGTGTCTTTAGACCTCAGGGCAGGGTAAGGGAGCTCTGCAAGCCAGATGCCCACTGGGTCATTTCACAGCAGCCCTTAGGGTGGTGGCAACAGCACCTCCCCATGCCTGCCCCCCCTGCCTTCTAGAGGGACCCCCAGGGTCCACAGCATGAGGCTTGTATTGACATTCATGTGTCTGTGTTTGCCTAAAACTCTCCTCACTCCACACAGGACTTGAACCCAGATATATAAATAACCAGGTCTGCCAGTGTACTCGATATACGAGCAACAGGGCAATCGGGCTCAGTGTGCACATTGGTGCCCATGGTTTCCCACAGGGCCTCGAGGTGGTGATCCCACCCCGACGGACACCACCACCACCAGGACCACCTGCCCTGGTGCTGCCGCTGCCTGCTCTGCCGGCCCCTCAAGGCTTGGCCCAGCTGGTGCAGCAGGTGGACACAGCACACACCACAGCATCACCACTCAGCAGCCACCAGGGCTGGGAAGGGATCTGCCCACAGGATGTGCAGTGTCTCCATCACACTGGACAAGCGCTTTATTCCAGGGGTTCCCAACACCTTAACAGGATGCAAGCCTCTGATAAGGTGGACCAAGATCTCTGGATCTGGTCTGGGGGCCAGATCCACTAAGGCTCAGGGACTGTGAGCTGCAGGCTTACATTAAGGTGGTGAGCGGCCCCCCCACCTTCACAGGGCTGGGGTCCTAAGCCCCTGGAGCTGCAGCTAATCCTGTGCCCAGGGCTCTACATTTGCAGGCCTGAAACTTCCACATGCGGCATGGTCCAGCAGGGGGTGGCGGCACTTCCAGCAACCATCTGCAACCCCCCAGCCAGCCTCCCTGGTGACCAGGCACAGCACCGCCAGGTCGGAGCTCAGTGCAGCCAAGGGACAGAGCAAAACCAGCTGGCTCCAGACCCAGCTGAGCAGCCTCCCGAGAACCTTCTACTACAACTCTTAAGGGGAGAAGGTGCACAAGGCAGCTCGCAAGCTGCACCTCCCTGGGGCCTGAAGCCTAAGGGAAGCCAGACAGAGCCTGGCTATTCTGAGGAGTTCAGGTCATGACCCCTCCACCGCCGGCTCAGGTCCTCAATCGTGTCCCGAAGCATCAGCGTCCAGTCGTCGCCTCTCCTCATAGGGGTGCAGCGGGTCTCCTTGTGCTCCAGGGCTAGGATGTCCGCAGGAGTCTCAGGGGACAGCCCGGCAGCCAGGACAGCTTCTGGGAACTTGGCTGCAGAGGCTGGGGCCAGGCAGCACCGGGGAGCACTGCTGGGGATGAGGGGCAGGTGGGAGCAGGAGGGCAGTGAGAGAATGGACAGAAGGATGGGGAAGGGGAGGGTAGGAGAGGAAGGAAAGGAACAGAGGAAGGTGAGGGGCAGGGTGGGGCACAGAGGAGAGACACGGACAGACAACTGGCACATTGAACCTATCTCTACAATAACGCTGCCTGGCAAACTGCCCCTCCAGGTTGGAGGCCACCTCTGCCACTGGCTGTCCCTTAGGTTATCTGTCACGCTTCCTCTTCCGAGCCCACAGCTCACGGGCACAGTTCCACACACCACCCATGACACCCCATTAAAGCCATTTGTTCACATTCCTGTCTCCCTCACTTGGAGAAGAGGAGGGCACCAAAAGTCAAAGGGTCCCCCACAGTCTGTACCTGGGCTGCTGCCTGTCCACCTGCTTGTAATGGCAGCTCACAGCCACAGCCGAGTGGGGGCACAGCAGGTACCGGTTCTCGGCCCAGCAGCGGCCCATGGTCTGGGTGATGGCCTCGTCCGACACTGACTCAGATGTCACTGCCTCTGAAAGCTGAAGGGCACCGGGGTCAGAAGGGTGGGAATCGGGTTGGGGCGAGGCAGGGAAAGACGGCTAAAACCCCACATGGCCAGGCGGACACCAGGGACTCGAGTGCAATGCTCAGAACAGCTCAGATTCAGCTCACAGGTAAATCTGGTTTCCCAGTTCTGACCTCATTCATTCAACTTGGAGGAAGGGTAAGTTTGAGTGTTAGGTCAATAAATTTAGTTGGGATTTGGCTCATGAATCAGCAACTCAGTATACAGTCTTGTTCAGCATGCTGATACAACCCAGAAGGCGAAGGGCACTCACACATTTCCCGTGCTGTGTTGTTTCGTGCCCCTTCCTATGGGCGTGAGAGCTTCCCTCAGCCCGCCCCCTAGCTCATGCGGCTCCCCCTCCAGGAAGCCTCCCTACTTCCTTCAGACAGAGGAGGACTCCCTTCCCCGTGCTCCCTCGGTGTGGTTGGTTTATCTGATCACTCTCTGAAAATGCGCTGCATGCTTAAAATACACCAAACACCCCTGCAGATACTCCACGGCAAGAGACCACACAGTGTTATAAATTGTTCATACAGCTACCCGCCCCAGTAGGGTTCACAGCTGACAATGAATGTATTTAGTTTGTCTCTGTACCCACAGTGCCTAGCACAGTTCCTGGGTCATAGAAGATATATAATTAGAATGAACCAGTGAATGAATGCCATTTGAGCAAGTAAAGTGTCTCCTATGTGTACAGCCCGGGAGAGAATGAAGGAGTGGGGGACTGTCTGCTTTCATGCAGTGCCTCGTTTATATGAGGAGAAGGAATGTTAATGTCAAAACAAACCACTAACCAAATAAACTGATCTTTGGTTGCACTGAAAGCAGCATAGATTCCAGAAGACAGGAATTCCACTCCAGTCTGCATGGGTACAGCTCAGCCTAGAGAACTGTATACAGTTTTGAGAACAACCCTTTAAGGTGGACATTGACCATGCAAAACTATGTCATGGAATGGACAGCTAAAGGAACTGAAAAGACCAAGTCAGTCAATCCAGATTCTCTTCAAATATAGGAGAAACTTGGAAGTGGAATCAGACTCTGCAAGCTAGAAGGAGCAGATTCTAGCTCAACATAAAGACCTTGGTAATGGTTAGGCTGGTGTGAGGTAGTGAGGGCTGGTCACTGGAGGTATGCACAGTCTGGATGGCTACTCAGCGGGAATGTGGTAGAAAAAATTAAAAACAGCTTCAAAAATCCTATTTTGTTTACATAAAATAAGTGACCATCACCAGGCTGCATTAAAAGAAAAGCAATCCTTCCAACTAAACCCCTACCAGTCCAAGGAAATAGAATTTCTCCGAAGGAAGGAAGGAAGGAAGGAAGGAAGGAAGGGAAGAAAGAAGAAAAAGTTCAACAGGAACAATAGTCTCTGTCATACTGGATAAGCAAAATGGCTTCCAGTTGTCACTTTTATTGGAAATAAACAATAATAAATAAAAATAATAATAGTTAATGTACCAAGCCCTATATTACCAGGTGGTATGCAAAGTGCCCTGCATATATTATTTGACTTAACTCCCACAAGAATTCTATGAGGTAGGCATTCTTATTATCCCCATTTTACAGATGAGGAAACTGAGGCACAGAGTTTAAGAAACTGGCCCAATATCTCACAGCTGGCTTGAGACTGAGTCCATCTAACTCTAAACCATGCTCTCTACTGTCTCTCCTCATCTGATAAATTATTCCATGTAAAGTGACTGTGAAAATGCCCAGCTCACAGCAGGTGTTTAAGAAACAGGTGTCCCCTTCCCTTGGCGAGACTTCCAAACACCGAGTCAGCTGTGTGGCTGCTCTCTTCCCTTTCTCTGTGGCATATGGGTAGTAACTAACCTTGCTGTGCAGTTCCTTGGGCAGTTTCAGGCTTTGGGTCCTTTCAAACTGCTCCATGAGGACTCTAGTCACCTGGCTGTCAGAGCCGGAGAGCAGCCAGAAGATCCTCTCCATGTTGTATGGCACCTGGGCAGAAAGGCAGAATTTTGGGGCCCACGCTGATCTCAGCCATTGTCCAGCTCCACCCAACCAACACCTGGGCCAGATCTGCACACCCCCCCACAGGCCCACCTGAATGTCCATAGCTGATGCCAAGGTTGGTTTGACAGCCTCGGACAGAGAAAAGTCTCCCTCCTGGACAGTCCTGTGGATGATGTCATTGCGGTTCACTGCCACGACCAGGCGGATGGGCAGGCCCATCTTCTGAGCAATGCACCCAGCTTAAGACAAAAGGAAAGCAATGGTTTTTTTTAGAAACAAAAACAAAAAGAAAAAAGTAAATTTGGCTTCATAAAATGAAGAAACTTTTGTGCTTCAAAAAGGACACTATCAAGAAAATAAAAAGGCAACTCACAGAATGAGAAAAATATTTGCAAATCATGTATCTGATAAGGGACTTGTACCCAGAATACATAAAGAACTCTTACAATTTAAGACTAAAAATACAAATAAGCCAATTAAAAAATGGGCAAAGGATCTGAATAGACATTCCTTCAAAGAAGATATACAAACGGCCAATGAGCACATGAAAAGACACTCAACATCATTAGTCATGAGGGAAACACACACCAAAATCACAATGAGATACCATTTCACACACACTAGGATGGCTAGATCACAAAGATAATAAAAAGTGTTGGTGAGGATGTAAAGAAATTGGAAAATTCTCACATTGCTGGTGGTGACATAAAATGGCACAGCCACTTTGAAAAATAGTCCAGTAGTTCCTCAAAAATGTTAAACACAGGGTTACTATATGACCCAGCAATTCCACTCCTGGTCATATACCAAAAGAAATCAAAACATACATATGTCTACACAAAAACATATACACAAATATTCATAGCAGCATTACCCATAATAGCCAAAACATTGAAACAATCCAAATGTCCATCAGCTAATAAACTGATAAATAAAATGTGGCATATCCATACAATAAGTACTGATATAATCTACAACATGGATGAACCTTGAAAAACACTATGCAAAGTGAAAGAAGCCAGACCACATATTTTATGATTCTATTTATATAAAATGTCTAGAATAGGAAAACCTATAGAGACAAAACAGATTCATGGTTGCCCATGGCTGGTGGGTAGAGTATTGTGAGGGGAAATGAGAAGTAACTGCTAAGGGGTACAGTCTCTTTTTAGGGTGATGCAAATGTTCTAAAATTGAGTGTGGCGATGGAAACACCATTGAATTTTACACTTTAAATGTGTGACACTGCTTAGCATGGCAAAGTCAATATTCAAAATACATCTAACTCCAGAGTGCATGCTCTTACCCCTGACCCAGGCCCCCAGAACCAGCGGTTCTGACTGTTTCCTGCAGAGGCACTGAGGGAGGGCGGAGCAGCACCCTCGATCCACCCTAACAGCAGTTCTTGTTTCCAAGGAACAAACAATGAATTCCTCCACCTGAGAGATGTAGAGCCCCAAAATGTCTCGTAGTTTTGGAAGGCTTTACATATGGTACTTTCATGAGCGATTTATCTCTGAGTTGTCAACTGGACTTAGGGATAACCACACCACCCAGTATTGCTCTTAATTTTGAAAGTACTTTCTCATTCATATTACTCAATCCTCATGAAAATGATTGATATCCTTGTATAACAGAGACCAAATGGAGGCTCAGAAGGGTCCAGGGGCTTAGAGTCAAACAGGCGGCTCCTGACTGAGCAGGGATAGGCAGGAACACCCTTGGCAAATGCTAGCTGTGTGTTTATTTTGGGCCAGGTGCAGAGGTAGGCTCTGGGCCACAGAGGGCCACTGGCAGCATGACTCCAGGCAGTGTCACTAACTGGCAGATGGGAGCATGGTGGCCATGGGCAGGGAAGCAGCTGATCCATCCTTGCCTATGGCCAGCCCACTGCTCCTTCCACACCCTGGCTGGTGGCAGAAGTCAGGAAGATCCCTAACCACAGAGATGCTTCCGTGGTCTCACCTAGACCGTCCTTGGTGCACATCAGAACAATGCCGTTGGCAGACTGAGGAACAGTAATGCCCGATAGCCTAGCGTGTGGTGAGGAGCAGGCTCCCCAGCCAGACTGCCTGGGTTGCAGTCCTGGCTCTGCCACTGGCCAGCCGTGTAACCAGGCCATGATGACGACCTCTCTGTGCCTCCGTTACCTCATAATAAAATGAAAATGATACTTTTGTCCTCCTCACAGGTGCAAGTGAGGACTAAATGAACTAATATAAAAAGCACTTAGAACAGTGTCAGCTGCTAGCTAAGTGCTTGATAAATGTTATTAGAGAAAATGATTTCGATGCCACACAGCTATGGAGCACTTCACCCTTACAAAGTTCACATGCATATAAGAATCTTATTTGCTGCCCCCAGCAGTCCTGAGAGATATGATAAGTGATCCAATCTCCTTTTTATAGCTGAGGAGTTGAGTCCAAAGGATGGTCCCACAACCATTCCGCTAGTACAGTGCAGAAGTAGGGCCATAACCTGAAGTCCAGAACTCTTTCCACCTCACACCGTGTCTGGGATGTGTGCCCAGGAGTGGGAACATGTGTGCCAGTCGAGCCACTTGCCTTCACTGCATAGCTGGCAGAGGCTGGGAGCAAAGTCCATATTTCTGATCCAGGGCACTGCCAGCTGGACACAGCGACTGACCCCTGCCTGACCTTCCCCCTCCACACTCTGCTGAGCCAGCAAGCATATTGGTTCAGGATGCTAGAACACATCAGGGTTAACCTATCACTCCCCTGAGTAGCAAGGGCCCCCCCAAAGGTCAGGAGGGAAGTCTGCAGGGAGCTTCCTCTATGTGGTTTCCCGTCACCTCCTGAACTATGGCTCAACTTTCTTTCTCTTCACAGTTGCAGCTAAAGGGCAGCTGGAAGGACTGGGGCCACTGGCATTTTTAAGGAAAGCCGATTTGCACCCCAGGGTCTCCTTACCTGCAAGGTTACCGGCAGCCCCTGTTGGCACAACCACCTCCACAGGGGGTAGGGGGTGTGTGTCCAAGGAGGACGCACACCGGAAGTAAGCAAAGAAGTGATGGGCCATTTGCACGAGGACCCGGGACCAGTTGATTGAATTCAGGCTCATCAGATGGTGCTTCTTGACAAAAGCCACGTCAGCAAACACGGCCTTGATCGGCTCATCAAGCTCATCGCTGTTTCCCTCCACTGCCAGAGGGGAGAGGAGAGGATGGCTGTCAGGAGAACACAGGTCCCCTAGTGTCAGCACTGCCTCCAACAAGGCCTTCCCAGGTGAGCCCATCCTGGGACTTTCACACAGCCTTGCTTTCTTTACTGTCACGTGACTTGGCCTGGCTTTCTAGATTTGATATTAAGCTCCTCAAGGACAGAAAACATGTCTCAGATTCCTGTGTTCTGCCCTAGCTTGGAGAGAACAGAAAATGTAGCCAGAACCAATTCCAATGTTTCTACCATTATATAAAATATCAAATGTCAAGCTTCTGAGATACTGGGGAAAGAATTCCTCGTTGTATTCCATGCCCACCTCCCCCACTCTTCTGCAAAGGAGGAAGAACTGTGTACCTGGCTGCGAGATGGGGAGAGGCTGAGCCTTCACTCCACAGTCCTCTATCAGGGCTCAGGGTGGAAGTAGTCACGGTTCCCTTGCAGTTTGCCCTCTGCCCTCGCTTAGATCACATGGGCGGGTGATCTGCTCTCTGCTCCTACGTGGCAGGTAAGCACATGGGCAGAACTTCTCCTCCCTGAAGCTGACTGTGTACGTCAGCTTAATTTATCAGTGAATTATTGGGTAAATTTATGGGTGAACTGTCCACTGTTCTAAGTTATAGTCCCCAGTCTGGCTCAATCAGCAACCAAGCCAATATTGGTTTCTTATCTGATACCACAGTCTATTTCTCCACTGGATCCATACTTAGAGGGGAGAGAGGTGAAACTTACTAGGGCCAAGTAGAACAGTACCAGTGAAGTACCAGAGTAGGCATTAAGGTCATTAACCATTCTGCCCTTCAGCACTGTGCAGCAGCAGCAAGGCTGGAGGACTGAGTCTAAAACCACATGCGAACCCGGAATAGCCTGAGCCAGTCGTGATGATCCTGTTACTTTGCCAGGACCAAGCCCATCAGTGCCTGACATTCCCACAGAGCTAGGGCTGACTGGGAGCCCAACCCATCTGCACACTTCCAGTTACAGAATCTGGAAAATATTCTTGTTTAAGCTGGCATGAGTTGGATTTTCTGTTACTTTTAGCCAAAAGCTCCCAAATAATATAATCAATAATCAGTAAGTACCTACCACTTGCAGATTATTCTGTGCTTAAGAAGAACAAAGTATACAATGCACATGGAAATTAATGATTTTGTAATCTCATTATTGGGATTATTGTGTCCACACACAATAATCCAGGTGGTCCATCCTACTCCTTGGGCTCACCAAAATGCAGCCCAATATGGGCAATTACCAAGGCTGATGTGTAAGGTTTTGTCAACAACCGCATTAGCTAAACCATGGACTTTTCCCTAGAATGTGTATGCACTTGCTAAAGAACAGAGGGCAGGGGGCTTTTTGCTTGCTCTTAAATAAATCAACAAAGGATATTTATGCTACTCCCATGGGTAAGGTTTGTTGTTGTTGTTGTTGTTGCTGCTGTCCTTTTAGGAGAGTGACCAAGCCAGGCCAACTGGACAGCCTTCCCAAGGCTACAGTGTACAAACCACAACCAAGTCCCACCTTGCAGCTACCTGGGGTCTAGTGAGGTATGAGAAGTAGAAATAAAAATATACAGCTCCACCCATACTCACCTGGTCTGTCTCCACTCTCTATCCCCATAATTATTAATATCCATTTGGAATAGATAGCCTGACATTAAAGGAGATGGTCCCCGCCTTTCTCCAAACACAAAATGCAATGATTTTTATCATGTGGCTCAGGAAGGGGTATAACTAGTGATGGGTACCACTGAGTAGCCTCCTATTTTAAATACTTAGACCTGCTAACCAAGTGTGTGGCTTAGTTGTTCCTATACTGTAAGGGAGTATGTAAATTGTAATAATATATTCTCTTAAAATAATTATTTAACATGTTGGTGGACTCTAAACTTCAGTGCCCTGGAACAAAACTTGGCTTGGGTTATGGCTCTGCATGGCTCCCTACATACATGATGCCAGCATGTTGAACATTCATGGAGGTGGCATTCTTTGGGGCATGGCTTTAAACCTGCACTTCCTATGTTGTACTGTTGATATTGGTTTATGCACCTGTTACTTCTAATAATTTATGAGACTGTGTAGCCAGAAGCCTTCCCAGAGCTAAGCCAAGGCATATATACTAACCTCAAAATACTACTGATGGAGGAGGGATGGTTAGCTAGTTAATCGAGCAGTTTTGTCCCAGCCCATCTCCCAAAACAAACCCAACAGATGCAGGCTCATGCTGTCCCTTTGGCCTCTGCCTCAGCACCCACCTGCAAACACATGGACATTCTCCTTCAGCACTGTTGTCATCTGGAGCTCCTGAATCTTAGAGCAGTGACCTTTGGGCAGCAGAACGATGATGTCCACATTCTTTGCCCCTTGAACACTCTCAATGGCAGCACTTCCTGTGTCCCCAGACGTTCCTGGATAGGAAGAAAATAGAACCCTCCCCTTGAGAACAAATGGGATGGAAAGGGGAACAAAAATGGCCCTTTAAAGCATTGTTGACAAAGGCGGCAACATCTGTTTTAAATACCTTCAGGATAGGAACCTAGTACTTAACCTAGGGTCCATGGATCTATACACAAAATTCAGAATGTCGATGAACTTGGTACTACATAAACTTAAGTATTTTGTACATTTAAAAATATTATTCTGAGAAAGATGCATCAGACTGACAAGGGGCTCACAGCACAAGAAAATGTGAAAAGGTTAGGAATCCTGCTCTAGAAGAGCCAATAACACAGTCCTCGAGCAGCTCGATGGAGAGTGTCCCATAGGTGGACACCCTACATTTGGGGCACTGCCGGGCTCCTCACACACGCCCACAACACCCACCTACAACCACAGTGACGTGCTTCTCTCTCTTCCCCAGGAAGTACTGCAGAAACTTTGCTGTACAGCACAGGGACAGGTCCTTGAATGCATATGTGACCCCATGCCACAGCTCCAACACATTCAGCCCATTCCTCAACCTAGACAGATGGACCACTTCCTTGTGGTGGAATCTGCTGAAGGCTCGGTCGATCAGATCTGTGAGGGTGGAGGGGATTGGACAGTAGATAAATTGCATGATCTCTTCCCTCAAGTTCTCTGTCTCTTGAACACTTTGGAATTTAAAGTTTCCCAGCTCTTGCTACTAAGTAAAAAAATCAGCAATTTTAATCTTAAATGATACCATTTATGAATATAATTGTATAAGCCTAGAAAAAAGTCTAGAAAGATAAGCACCACACTTCATAGATTCCTCATAGTGATTTCCCCAGAAATCAGAATTGGTACTAGAAGACTTTCACTTTTCACTTTATACACTTCTTCGCTGTTTGAATTTCTTGTGATCATGTATTCCAAGAGAGGGTCAATTAAATAGTTCTATAACAAATCAATATCTTATCTCCCCTAATTTTCCTTTCTAAAGATAGGAAGCTTTTTGTTTGTTTGTTGCATTACTAAATCTCACACCTGTGATGCCAAAACTTTCCATGGTTGATACACAATCCTACTTAAATCAGGGGAGTCTAGAATAGAGCTTCTCGAACTTTCATTGGCAAACCAAGCATCTGGGATCATGTTAAAAATGCAGAGTTAGGTTCAGCAGGTATGAGGGAACCTGAGATTTCTAACAAGTCCCCAAGAAATGCCATCACTGCTGCCCGCTGGACCACATTTTGAGAGATCCTTTCTCCTCCCCAACCCAAAACACCCACCATTAATTACATTATGGATTTATTCTTGCCACTCAAAGTGTGGTCCATGGACCAGCAGCACCAGTACTATCTGGAGACCTGACATTAGTGCATAATTCTCAGGCCCACAGCAGACCTACTGAATCAGAATCTGCATTTTAACAAGATCCCCAGGGGAATTCATCTAGGCACATTACAGTTTAAGACAAGCCGCTCCAGGACTCAAAGTCCTCCTGGAATTACCATTCAAGGAAATAAAATAGCAGTCCGGGGGTTTGGGGGCTTTATATACAAGAAGGAAATACCCCAACATCCAAGCCACTCAAGAATGACTGTGAACAATCCCTAGGCTGGAAGAAGTTTTGTTAAAAAATAAAGGAAAAAAATATCTGCAGATCATTTCAGCATTCATCTCTCTGGAGGTGGGAGCTGGAATAGATGAACTCTTTCAGGATACTTGCAATTCCAGGATTCTAGGGCCAGGGGGAAAATAAAGTTTGGAAATATGCCCAGAGACTTCCTAGGGGCTGGGTGATGGATTTATAACTCTGTGAGGTTTGAGCTGGCAGAGGCTGGGGGAGTGGAAGCAGGAGCTGGAGTGCTCACCATTTAAGTCATCTCTTGGAATGAGCTCAGGCCCGATGAAGAGGGTGCACAGCTCCTTCACCAGGCCAGGATAGGAGAGCGTGCTCCACTGACGCAGCGTCTCTTTGTCCAGCTGTGGGAGCTCCTCAGGCATGAAGAGGCCCCCATCCGATGCATAACCAGAGAAGAGGGCTCCCTCAAAGTTGACCCGTGGGGCCATGCCCCGGGTGCTGACATACCACATGATGCTGGAAGCCTGCAGGGGGGACAGTTCCAAAGACACCTGGTCTCCAAGTTCCCACATCCTCTGGTGTGAAGCTAAAGCCTGCACAACCCCCTCAGCTGGCCTCTGGACCACCACTCCAGACATGTCTTAGACCTGGAGACAAGAGCCCTGTCTCAAGTCTCATGCCAGCATCATCTGGGACTGTGCAAATCGTGACCCCCTCCAATCCAAATGAGGCAATTCCTCTGGCCTGCTATCTTGAAGGAGAAGGTATTGGAGCATACTGGGAAAAGAGAAAGCTTGGTCTTTACCGGTGATAAATGAGGCCTTGGGATGGGGAAAGAGCACAGCAATGGGCAACCACCATCGTGACATCCCTCTTGATAAGGAGAAGACCAATATACCTGGTCATACACCCCTTTGAGAGATGTCTGGGACCACTTCTGCTCAAAAAATAACTGACTTCAATGGTTATTTAGGGACATTGCCTAAAACCTAGCAGTTCTCAACTCTGGTAGTTTATTGGAATCAATCTGGGAGCTTTAAAAAATATATACCTACCTGAGAGCCTACCTGGATCAATTAAGTTAGTCTCTAATGTAGAGGCTCCTCAAGTGAGTCTAATGTGCAGCCAGGGTTAAGAACAGAGTGACTCATTCAGCTCAGTTTGCCTGGGACTTTCCTGGTTCTAAACTGAAAGTTCCAAGTCCCAGAAATCCCCTCAATCCCAGATGAACTAGGAATGACTAGTTATCTTAGTCAATAACCAGTGCCCTACCTCTCAGCCTAACCCTAAAAGGGAAGTTAGAAGCGCTGAGGGCAGCCCTTAAAACTCTCTATCCATAGCTAACTGGTCCTGCTCAGACTCAGAGCTCTCTGGTTCTTTCAGTGGAGGGAGTCCCAGGGCACCCCAGGACTAACCTTGGTCACATTCCCACATCAGTTAGGTTCCTAGGAACCAGGTGTCTTGTCAAGTTGCTATGCTTGATGTCTCAACACCTTTCCCTGGGTCACGGTGGTGAATGTAGGTGAATGTAAGGGGATCTGGTTTTAAAGCCCCACAGTAACCCTGGGGATGAATTTGACTAGACAGAGCTCTCAGTACCAGCTTGGACTCTTCTGTGCCAAGGCAGGAGGGGAACCCCTGCCCTCTGGGGGCAAAGCCACCTGAAGCTCTCCACCTACAAGTAGGGCATGAGCTAGCATTGACCTGGAGGCATTCTGGTTTTCTGGGCTGTGGCTATGACACCTGTGGGCCAGTGCAAGTCCTACCTGGGCTGTCGAGAGCCACTTCCCTGCCCGCAAATATGAGTGCATCCAATTTAGAGACAGAGACAAACTTAATCATCCAAACTATGACTCCTTTGCAAGTGAAAGGGGATACTGTTATGCTGGGACAATGGGTGTAAGCCAGAACGCCCTCCCACAAACTGGGAAATACGGTCACCCTGTATCGGAGTCTATGTCAAAGAAATGAAATCAAGGTAACTCCAAAAGCCAACATCAGGGGGTAAGCAAAGCAGGCACAGTATTTCGTAAAACAGAACAGGGGCAGGGGCAGGGGCTGGCAGTGCCTTCAATCAAGAGAGGAATTTCTGCAGTAGAGTTAGAGCCAATGCAACTGCCCAAGACCCTGGAGTAACAGGAAGAAGGCTGTGCTAGGCCACTTCATGGGATCAGACTAAAGAAAATGCTACAACTGAGCTGACAAGGAAACTGCTGCAAGAGTGAGGGCAAGGAACAGCAAAAGAAAGCATTTCTGGAATGCTCTTCCCTGGATGGTGGACCATATCACCCGAGGCACTGGAGGAGTGTGTGGACAAGCTGACCGGGAACAAAGAAGAGGGGTTGGCCCTGGCGCTGCACATGCCAGTGTGAGGAGCTAGCCTGATTAGCACACAGACTCATGATCCTCACAGTAGCAGGGGCTGTCCCTGCTCTGTCCGGGGAGCTCCAGAAATAGCATTCCCAGGTCAAAAGAGCAAACCGATGGAGAAACACACTTTGTCGGGTTCAGTGTAAGGTCAACAAAATAGTGAGGCCCAGAGGTGGAATTAGCTGCTCCAGGAGGTGGTGAAGTGGAGGAAGAAAATCCAGCACTTCTGCTGGACTACAAGTTGCATGAGGGACTCCAAGCATTAGACAGGGGCCTGGAATAAGTGACCTCTAGGGTTTAATATTATAATATTTTTCCCTTGTGACTCCTCTGGACCCTATTCCAGAGTGGAGACAGGTGGGAGAAGTCTCTGACCATTAACCAGGATAAAAAGGGAAACAGGGCATGTCGCCCGAAGGCTGTGGGTGGAAGAAGGGGAAGGGGACATTTGAGGAAGGGCTCCTCGGTGTGGCTCGCGGAGATGGAGAAATTTTCTGAGACTGGGTGGGGCAGGAAGGAGACCTTCACCCCAGCGGCCAACTGCGCCCCTCGGGGTGGAGGTCGGGCCTGGGCTCCAGTCCTGCGGCCAAGGAGGGCCGTCTAAACCTGAGGAGGAGCCTGAAGCTCCTCCACTCCCAGCCGCCGAACACACCGCGGCCTTCTCAGTTTCGGGGCCCTCCGAGACCGCCCCAACACGCGGAAGGCGCAAAGCATCGGAACCCGGGTTCCTCCAAGCCCAGCGCCCGCACTAGAGCTTCCAGGAACGGGCGGGGCGGCCTACGCAGCCGCGCCAGGGTCCGGGCCGAGCCGAGCCGCGGAGCTCCCAGAGCCGGGAAGCTCGGCCGCCGCAACCCCAGGAGGTCGCGGCCACACGGGAGGGCCGCGAGCGGTTACCGGGTGCGGGCGCGGGGCGCGGCGGGGCTTCCGGGCTGCGGACGTGCGCTGCAGGCGCAATCTGTGTGCGCCACCGCGGCGACAGCTCCACACTTCCCGCGAGACCCCGCTGGTGCGGGTTAAATGCCCGGAGCGGGGCGGATCTCGCGGGAGTGAGGCGGGGGCGGAAGACAGGGCGAGGGAAGCGGGGAGAGGAGAGCGGGGAAAGCCAATGATAATGAGAAAGAAGCCCCTTTGCTTCTCCCTCCAGTTTTTCAGGCACTTTGCTAAAAAACGCTTTATTCACATTCAGGCTGTGAATCTTCATTGCGGGGCTGTATCACAAAACTCCACTTTGCAGATGAGAAAAAGGAGGGCAAGATGGGAAGGAAGTCCTGCCTTTCCCTGGGCTTCTGTCCGCAACATGAGAGAGCTAGGCAAACGCCTTGGTTCTCAAAGTGGGGCCAGTATGGCAGGAGCTCAGAACTCACGGGATAGGTGACATCAACTCAGCTAAAAAATTCTTTATTTTTTTTTAGAAACATTTTAATTAATCATAGATAATTAAAAGGGTAAAAGCTTGCCCCCATCCCCCATTCGTTTTTAAGAGAAAAAACAAGAACTTGAAAAACAAACTCTCCAGAATGCCCAAATGCCCCCACATTTGCATACATCCTCCTGGGTCCCATCCCACTGAGGTGGCAAACTTTGAGGAACTGTCCTGGACAGGCGCGAGTGCAGGTTTAGTTCTGGCTCTGGGCTGGGCCTGGTGGTGGTAGCAATCCCAGCTTGGCCTCAGGCTGCGCTCTGGTTGCCTGTTTTGCCCTTTTCTTCCTCCTATTTATGGCATCCTCCTAAACCTGTGGTCTCTGCTTACTGTAGTTACCCACTGTCCAAACTTCGGATCATTTCTTGAGTTCCTGACTCTGTAACAAGGTCCAAATAAATAGTCCCAAATTATCAAGCAAAAACTGATTTGCATAATTCCAATTGCCTTTTTTACAGAAAGGGACAAGCTGATCCTAAAATTCATGTGGAAGTGCAAGGAACCCAGAATAGCCAAAATAATCTTGAAAAAGAAGAACAAAGTTGGAGGACTTATACTTCCCAATTTTAAAACCTGGTACAAAGCTATAGTAATCAAAAAGGGCTGGTATCGGCATAAGCATAGACAAACGAATCAATGGAATAAAACTCATACACGTACTGATTTTTGACAATGGTGTGAAGACCATTTAATGAGGAAAGAATAGTCTCTCAACAAATGATAATTGGACAATTGAACATCCACATGTAATGAATGAATTTGGACCCCTGCCTCGCACCATATGCAAAAATTAGTTCAAAATGGCTCAAAGACCTGAATATAAGAACTAAAACTATAAAACTCTTAGAAAAAAACATGAGTTTAAATCTTTTTTGACTTTGGCACATTTGACAAAAGGGAAAATAGAAAAATTGAACTTCATCAAAATTAAAACTTGTGCATCAAAGGACTCCATTAAGAAAGTGAAAGGAGGCCACACATTGTGGCTCACGCCTGTAATCCTAGCACTCTGGAAGGCCGAGGTGGGAGGATCACTTGACCTCAGGAATTTGCAACCAGCCTGAGCAAGAGTAAGACTCTGTCTTTCCAAAAAAAAAAAATAGAAAAAAATTAGCTTGGTGTGTTGGCACATGCCTACAGTCCTAACTACTCACAAGGCTGAGGCAAGAGGAGCACTTGAGCCCAGAGTTTGAGGTTGCTGTGAGCTAGGCTGATGCCATGGCACTCTAACCCAAGCAACAGAGTGAGACTCTGTTAAAAAAAAAATAAAAAGTGAAAAGACAACCTAAAAAATGGGAGAAAATGGTTGCAAATCATATATCTGATAAGAGTCTAGTATCCAAAATATACAAAAAGCCGTTACAAGTCAATAGTAAAAAGACAACCTAATTTTAAAATGGACAAAGGATTTAAATAGACAATATCTCTAAAGAAGATATGAAAATGGTTAATAAGCACATAAAAAGATTCTCAATGTCATTAGTGATTAGGGAAATGCAAATCAAAACCACAATGCCGATACCCCTTTGTATTTGCTAGGATGGTTAGAATCAAAAAGAAAGATAACAAGTGTTGTCAAGGATGTGGAGGAATTGGAACACTCATATATTATTGGTGGGATGTAAATTGGTGCAGTCGCATTTATTTATTTATTTATTTATTTATTTGTTTGTTTGTTTATTTATTTATTTATTTTTTGGAGACAAGGTCTCATTCTATCACTCAGGCTGGAGTGCAGTGGTGCAATCATAGCTCACTGGAGCCTCTAACTCTTGGGCTAAAGGGACCCTACTGTCTCAGAATCCCCAATAGCTAGGGCTACATGCACACACCATCATGCCAAGCTAATTTTTGAAACTTTTTCGTACAGATGGGAGTCTCTATGTTGCCCAGGATGGTCTTGAACGCCTGGTGTCAAGCGATCCTCCCAACTCAGCCTCCCAAAGTGCTGGGATTACAGGCATGAGCCACTATCCCTAGCTGTTGCAGCCGCTTTGCAAAACTGTTTGGCAGTTCCTCAAAATGTTAAACATGGAATTACTATGTAACCCAGCAATTCCATTCCTAGGTACACACCCAAGAGAACTGAAAACATGTTCATACAAAACATTGTACATGAAGGTTTATAGCATCACTATTCATAATAGACAAAAGGTGAAAATAACACAAATGTCCATAAACTGATAAATGGATAAACAAAATGTGGTGTATTCATACAATGGAATATGATTCAGCCATAAAAGGAATGAAGTACTGATACATGCCACAACATGGATGAACCTTGAAAACATTATGCTAAGTGAAGGAAGCCTGGCATAAAAGGCTGCATATTGTATCGTTCTATGTATATGAAATAGTTTGGAAAGGGTCATGCTGCTGCCGCTGGGAGAACAAGACAATCTGAGAATGATTTTGATTCAGATATGACTAATTCATCAGTAAATGGCTTTAGAAATCATTTCTAAAGACTCAGAGAACAACAAAGCCTCTTCCATTGCTTCTCATATGTACTAATTATGTACTCTTTGCTTCTGTTCCAAATAAATTCTTCTGTTGCTGAATTTATTTGGAATAGCGGTGGATAGTCATGCAGAATTAACTCAGATTAGAGATGCCTTTTAATATTCTGATATCTAGTTTTACTCAATAAATTTGAGAAACCAGCAGAATACATTTGAGAAGGGTACAAATAGTTTTGCAGTTATTTTTACTTCTAATGCTGTTCTTTTGCCATCTGAGCAGAATGTGTAAGAGATGTGTAAATGTGTAAAACATCTTATAAGAGATGTTTGTTGTAGGGACTGGGTGCTGGTTTCTCAATCATGTCTTTTTCCTTACCCTGGTCCATGATAAGCACTGCTGTATGTGCATAAAAGCATCTGTGCCAAGTTCAAAGGTACTTTTATTCATGCAAATTTGAAAAACATGCCTACCCAACTATCCCCACTGAAGTAGAATTAAGCCAAAGTAAGGTTTGCATCCCCAAATTAAGAGTTTTATAGGCTGCTGGTACATCTGCTCATTCCTCCCTCCAGAGACAGATTACTCATTAGCAAATCTCCTCCAAGGGACAAGGGAAGGTATAGCTAGATTGATTACCCTAGGATGTAAGGAATGTCCCCAGGAAAGAGAAGGAGAGGGATATAACTCTCCAAATCTCTCAGGAGGTCTCTACCTTTAGGGAGACACTATCACCAGTTTCCAAGGCCGTGGCAATTCAAACATGCTGTTTGTTCAGAAAGCCTACACCATGCAAAACTGTGAAATAGTCATGGAGAATTTTCTCACAACACCTGGAGGCACAGCAGCCACCTTGCACCATGAGGAGGAAAGCCACGTTAATGATGAAGGAGCAGAAAGACAGAGGGGACTAGGGACATTGGTGGCTTCCTTGAGCAACTGGACCACCCCTGTACTCGCTTGTTTGAACCTTGATCTCTCTTGCTAGGAGACACACAATATCCTAACTGCTATATTTCTTCTTTCAGAAACTGACAGGACAAAAGAAAAGAGTGTGAGGAGGACAATCATTACAAAAGAATAAGAGTACGAAAGAGGTGCCTGTGTCATCTTCAGTGCAACGCGCCCTGCACGGAACTCTTCACTCTCCCCCTACTCTCCCCTCACTCTGTACATGGCACCACCATTGGCTCAGTCATTCAAGCTAAGTAGGCATTCTTGATTTTTCCCTTCCCCTTATCCCCCATATCCAATACATCAGCAAGCCCTACGGGTTCTACCCGCAAAATGTATGGTCCACTTCCACCACTTCCATCTCCTAACCACCGACACCCTGAAGTCTCTGCCCTTCCATCCCACAGTCCATTCTCCCAGCAGCAGGACTGGTCCAAGCACGCTGGTGATTAAAGCCTCAACAGATCTTGTCACTATTAGAATTCAGTTCTGAGCCTATGTGGTCCTGAGTGATTTTTCCAGTCTCACTTTGAAACACTCCAACTCTCATCTACTGTGATGATCAAGCAGCACTTAGCTTTCTTCCTTTCTAGAACAAGCCAAGCTTTTTCTTATCTCTGGACATTGCTGTTCCTTCTAACTAAACACTGTTCTTCAGTGTTTTGTTGTTGTTGTTTGTTTGTTTTTTGGGTTTTTTGGCCACAAGGTCTTGCTCTGTCACCCCAGCTAGAGTGCAGTGGGATCATCAGAGCTCACTGAAACTTCAAACTCCTGGGCTCAAGCAATCTTCCTGCCTCAGCCTCCTGAGTAGCTGGGACTATAGTTGTACACCTCCATGCCCAGCTAATTTTTTTTTTTTTTTTTTGTAGAGACGGGGTCTTGTTCTTGCTCAGGCTGGTCTCGAACTCCTGACCTCCAGCAATCCTCCCACCTTGGCCTCCCAAAGTGCTAGGACTATAGGCATGAGCCACTGTACCCAGCCCCCAGCGTCTTCTATAATTGGCTCTTTCTCAAAACCGAGGTATTGGCGCTAACATCACCTTCTCAGAGAAGCTTCCCTGATCTTTTCCGCTTTCCTGTTTCTATCAGATTACCCTTCTTATTTTCTTTATAGCACTTAATACAGTCTGAATTTGCCTTGCTTGTTTTTTGTTTTTATTTATTGCCCACACTCACTCCAACCCCCACTGGAACATCAGCTGCTTGGGAAGCAGGACCCTGCCCCATGCACCTCTGTGCCTACAGCACCTGGGCCAAGTACCGGCCCCTGGAGCTCTTAAGAAGGTTGGTTTTGGTAGGTGTGACAGCCACCTCTCTTTTAGGAATAAGACAGTAGATACTGTTTTATCACTTTGAAATGGCCTTAGAGCAGCCTAAGAGCCCACCTGTCCACAGTCACTCTCTATCATGTCACTGTTTTACTACCTTCGTAGCACTGTTGCTATCAGATGCATGTGCTTGTTGGCTGTCTTTCTCCCCTCTCTATTCTAATGAAATCAGGGACCTTATTTGTTGTATTCAACACTTTCTCCCCAGCACCTAGAACAGTAACTGGCAACACTCGATACACGCATGTTAAATGAATGAATAAAATGCATAGAAAACAAAATTGACTTGCTCAAGACAGTCACCTGAATGTCACTGGCAACTCAGCACAGAGCCAGTCTGCAAAAGTTCATTTGATCAATATGAAATTCCATGATTGGTGGCCATGATAAACACCCCTGGAAAACAACGTTCTGCAAGGATATTTCAAGCTTCAGGAAGAGAACACATTTTTGCAGTTGAATACATTGAGAACTGGAAAATCTTTGGAGATTGAAGTGGTCTCAATTGCAGACAGGGAACCTGTAGACTATTAAGCAACCATTTCTTGTTATATAAAGGAAGGCATGAACAAGACCTCTACCCTCCAGGAGCTCATAGTATGGGGAGCAGAAGGAAAGGGACAGTCAGAAATGCATAGCCCAACGGAGAAGTGCTCTAAGGGAAGCAAGCACAGGCATTGGCACAGAACAGGGAGTGGAGGGGCCAGAGAAGATGGGTTCTGATGTAGCCTTGGCAACTTGGATTTGTAGCCATAGGCGGAACTGAAGAGGGATTCTTGTTACCTGCCCACACCAGGCCGAAAGCTGGCGGATGCAGTGTTCGGCACCCATCTCTCCTACATAGTACTAGCGCGGTAAGTTGGAGCTTCCTGATTCTTTCTGGTTCTAGCAAAACCAAGGTAGTTACATTCACTGCCACTAGATGGGAGTACTTGGTCAAAAGTGCTCGCAACAGGTGTTTTATTGCAAACCAGCCCCAGTTCTGGTTTTGGTTTGGGGTTGGGGGGAATCCTTAGGAGTGGCAGTAGAATTTTATAGATTAAAAGGAAAACTTCCTTTAATTCATTATATTGCACAGGACGTATATATTCATTTGCCAAAAAGCGTTACAAAATCAAGCAAATACTATAGTTTTTAGGCTATTATTCCCATAGTAGACTGGAAATCATTGCTTAAAGAAAAGAGAGGGGGTTGGGGGATAAGGAACAGTAAATGTTTTCCCAGAAAATTGTCAACACTGGAATTTTCCTGTGACAATTGTCTTTCCTTACTATGTCCTCTGCTACCTCCTGGCCAGATACCAGTGTACCCACATTAATGATATTATGTAATAGTTAACTTTTTTCTTGATCTCCAAGTAGCAGCATCTTCTATCACTTTTGCCTGTTCCCCCAGATCCTCCGTTAAGTAGATGATTGGAAAGCAGCAATTGTCTAAAATATTTGTACTATGTTAGAATCAGAAGGTAGGTTACACCTTACCCGCATTTTACAGATGCAACGAATAAAGTTGGGATCTCATCTCCAAGGTCACCTGGCTCCTTTAACAGTACAGGCACACCTTGGAGATACAGCAGGTTTGGTTCCAGACCACGGCAATTAAGTGAATATTGCAAAAAAGTGAATATTACAATAAAGAAAGTCACATGAATATTTTTATTTCCCAGTACATATGGAAGTTACATTTATATTATACTACAGTCTATTGAGTGTACATTAGCATTATGTCTAAAGAAATCACATTAGTTTTTAAAATACTTTATTGCTAAAAATGCTGATGATCATCTGAACCTTCAGTGAGTAATCCTTTTGCTGGTGGCGAGTCTTGCCTCAGTGTTGATGGCTGCCGGCTGATCAGGGTGGCAGTTGCTGAAGGTTGGGATGGCTGTGGCAACTTCTTAAAATAAGACAACAGTGACATTTGATGCATCAATTGACTCTTCTTTCACAAAAGACTTCTCTGTAGCATGTGATGCTGTTTGATAGCATTTTACTCAGAGTACTACTTCTTTCAAAATTGGACTCAGTCCTCTTCAAACCTCCCCACTGATTTATCAACTAAGTTTATGTAATATTCTAACTCCATTGTTGCCCTTTCAACAATGTTCACAGCGTCTTCACCAGGAGCAGATTCCAACTGAGAAAGACACTTTCTTTGCTCATCCGTAGGAAGCAACTCCTCATCTGTTAAAGTTTTATCATGAGATTGCAGCAATTCAGTCAGATCTTCAGGCTCCACTTGTGTTTCTAGTTCTCTTGCTATTTCCACCACGTTTGCAGCGACTTACTCCACTGAAATCTTGAACCCCTCAGTCATCATGCAGGTTAGAATCAACTTCTTCCAAACTTCTGTTAATGTTAATATTTTGACCTCCTCCCATGAATCATGAATGTTCTCTTTTACCTTTTATTATTTGTTGATGTATAATTATTATAGACTGTTATAGACAGTTATAACAGTCTATATGGGATATAGACTGTTATTTCGATACATGTATACAATGTGTAATGTTCAAATCAAGGTAATAATTAGCATATACATCACCTCGAGCACTTATCATTGCTCTATGTGGTGAACATTCAAAATCCTCTCTTCTAACTTTTTGAAAATGTACACTAAATTTTTGTTAACCATCTGCACCCTGTTGTTTAATGTAGCTACCATTGTCAATGTTCTTAGCTAGATCTGGATAACTTGCTGTAGCTTTTATATCAGCTTGTTGCTTCACCTTGCACTTTTATGTTATGGAGATAGCTTCTTTCCTCAAACCTCTTGGAACAAATCTCTGGTAGCTTCAAGCATTTTTTTCTGCAACTTCCTCACCTCTCTCAGCACTCATGGAATAGAAGAGAGTTTGGGGCTTGACCTGTATTAGGCTTTGGCTCAAGGGAATATTGTGGCTACTTTGATCTTCTATCCAGACCACTAAAATTTTCTCCAGATCAGCAATAAGGCTGTTTTGCTTTCTTATCATTTATGTGTTCACTGGAGTAACACTTCTAATTTCCTTCAAGAGCTTCCCTTGCATTTGTAACTTGGCTAACAATTTGACACAAGAGGCTTAGCTTTTGGTCTATGTTGGCTTTCATCATTCCTTCCTCACTAAGTTTAAGCATTCCTAGCTTTTGATTTAAAGTGAGAGATAAATAATTCTTGCTTTCACTTGAACATTTAGAGGCCATTGTAGAATTATTAATTGGCCCAATTTGAGTATTCTTGTGTCTTAGAAAATAGGGAGGCCCAGAGAGAGGGAGAAAGATGAGGGAATGTCAGGTTGGTGGAGCAGGCAGAACACACACAACATTAAGTTCGCCATCTCATATGAGCATGGTTTGTGGTGCCCCAAAACAACTACAATAGTAACATCAAAGATCACTGATCACAGTCCATCATAACAGTAGAGAGCCCATCTCTACTAAAAATAGAAAGAAATTAATTGGCCAACTAAAAATATATAGAAAAAGTTAGCCAGGCATGGTGGTGCATGCCTGTAGTCCCAGCTACTCTGGAGGCTGAGGCAGGAGGATCGCTTGAACCCAAGGAGTTTGAGGTTGCTGTGAGCTAGGCTGATGCCACGGCACTCTAGCCAGGGCAATAAGAGTGAGACACTGTCTCCAAAAAAAAGAAAAACTATACTTTAAAAAATACCAACAAATATTTGTAAGGCAAAGTTATTCATTCAACAAATGCGCATTAAGCATTTGCTAGCTGCCAAGTACTATATTAGGGTGGAGAGTCAAAACCAAGTAAGGTGGTCTCAGCCTTAGAGACACAAGTGGGGGAAGCAGAGGATATTATACAACTGAGTCCCTGAGCAGAGGAATGACTTTTCTTTAAAAAGTGAACACAAATGAAAGAACAACAAATGAAAAATTATGGAGTGTCTAATCAACATCTCTTGAGCTGGGAAGATGAGATAGACTTGAAAGTGTGCAGGCAAGGGAATGAAAACACTGGAGCATAGGCGAGGAGAAGCAGCAGGGGAACCTTACAAATCTGGAGAATGCAGAGATCCCCACTCATTCCCATTGAGAAGGTTTATGAGGGATTCCTAGGTTTCTTGTGGGCTCAGAGCAGCTGTGGACAGCAGATGGGAATGTAAGCCATAGGCCAGATCTCCAGTGCCCCGGGTGGGCAGAGACTGGACCTGCTGTGGCTCCTGAGGTCAGTTGTGTCTCAGGAGCATTCCCTGATGGTGGAGATGACAGAGGTGTGCCCAGCTGGGCACCTGAGAACCACCAGATCAGTCTCATGATCCTTATTTTCCATGATAATGAATCAGGTGATAATATCTAAAGCTAAAAGGAAAATGGGGAGAGAAAAGGGGGGCTGGGAGGAAAGAATAGTTATAAAAGCATGTTATTTAGAAATGTAGAGAAAATCACCAGAAAAGAAAATAGCTAAAAGAGCTGAAAGTGGTTGCAATCATCTCATTGCTTAACCTTTTTTGTATGTTTTTTTTTAATTTTGCGAAGGGTCCTGGATTCTCAAACTTTAGTGTGCCCCCAAAACACCAGGGGAGCTTGCTAAACACCTGGCCCTTTGCTCAGAGACTCTGGGTGATGGGCCCAGACATCCAAATGTTTAACCTGATAGAGGAGTGGGGTGGATCACTTTGGAGAATTCTCTAGATTCCAAGAGGGGTTAGAGAGTAGGGTATAGCACACCCCAGGTTCTCTTCCAGTTCCTCTCCTTTCTAGTTGTGTAACTTTGAGTGGATCACATGACTTCTCTGTTTTCTCATCATTTAACAAGGGATTGTTTGCATTAGGTCAAGGCTTCTTGAACTTTTGGGGAAGTTAAGGTTGAGAATCTGGTGAAAGCTTTATCAGAAAAACTTAATCGGAAATTTTGCACACAATTTGAGTGTTCCTGGACTCTTTGGGATCCTATAGACTCTTGGTTACAATCTCTGAGAATAAATTTTCTTCAAGATGTCCCTGTCAGCTCTGACATTCAAGGATGATCGGATTCTGGATGCTATGGGGAAGCTGGCTGGGGAGGAGGACAGGACTCATTCTGGACAGCAGCTTTGGAATCCCAGCCTGTGGGTGGTCTCTCAGCACACACTGAATTGGTACCTCGTACTGCCTTTTCTAGGGATAAAGAGCTAGTTGCTAACTTGGCAGATACAAACAAGATACAAATCGGCCCCACGTTCACCAAGATGTTAGAAGCTAAGCTTCCTGGGCATACTGAGTGACCAAGGACATCCAAGGCAATAAGAAAGTGGAACATCTCAAAAGAGTTGCATTTAATCAGAAACTATCGATAAAGATAAATGAATCAGCCTGAGGAAGTGGCCTGAGCTTTACCCTTTTTCTTCAGATCACAGAAGAAATAGCCTTTCTAGATAAGCACAAAGTTTCTCCCAGCAATGACTGTGATAAGGGCTGTGATGCGAATTCCTCATCCCATCCATGGACTCATAAATGAAAAACTATGGGCTGAGAGAGCTCACATGTACTGGGGCAGGGTGAAGCAGTCTGTGCAGTTGTCAGGTCCAAAGGTCCTGAGTCATCTTTGTCAAGCCCGAGGAGACCTTTCATCCAGACAGGAGCCACGTTACGGCCCTGCCCATTATCTAGTCCTGCCAGTCCAGGTCTAATCAAAGGAGCCATTGGCTCCTGCTGTTCCCCAATCTCAATGAGATTAATACAATATGTGGCTCTTGGCCAGCTGGCCAATGATCACAGGACCAAGTTCTTAGATAGGAAAAGCAAGCCCGGGGCCAGTGGAGCTGTGATCCACCAACAGGAACACATGTGCTGGCACTGGGCCCCTGAGCACAGTCCATCGTTCCTTCCAGCCTGCAAGAGGAGGCTCTCGACGTGGGAGTGGGGGAGTAGGGAGAAGGGTGGTTTGACTGCGGGGCACACATCAGAGGACTCACTTGCCCAAGATATGGATTTCCTTCATCAGCCTGCTGTCCTCCCTTCTCATTTCCAGCCTGAAAATCCCACTGATACATCATGACTGGGTTACATAACATGTCATGATCAGGTTGCCCACTGTTCTGCCTCAACTTATGTTTTCCCTGTTTGTTTGTGTTTTGTTGTTGTTATTTACGGTATGACATGATCATCTATGTACTTATTATTGTTGTTATGTTTTAGCATCTTTGCAACCCAAATTCTTCTGAACTGGTTTGTGAAATCTAAAGACTGGAGTCACTGAGCTGTAAAACAGGCTTGGCAAAGCACCCCTCTTCGCTGTACCTTGCCCGGGTCTTCTTACTCCACTGGACATTTTTTATTAGTTCATCCAGTTAACACAAAAAATCATAAAACAATATTAATAAATAACATACACCACAGAGTTATATGCCCCAGATCTATAAAGAGATGATTCACAGATGTACCTCTATTCTACCCAAAAGGAGGTGCCCTTAAGGACAAAGGTTAAAGATTATCTAAAAGCCATCATGACCAGACCTAAGTCTACTTTTCCAACCTCATTTCTCTCCATTCCTGTCCTTTCCCCAAGCACTCCTCTAGTCACATTGACTATTTGCTTTCACATGTGCTTTGCATATATTTTTCCTTCTGCCTACAGTGCCATTCCCCTTTGGTCAGACTATTGAACTCCTACCCATCCTTCAAGGTTATGCTTAAGTGTCACCACCTCTGTGAAGTCCTCCATAACTTCTTCTACCTCCTTTCCTTCAGGCAAATCATATGTCCTTTATCTCTGTGCTCCAGCACCTGGACATATCTCTTGTTTAGTGTGTAACACACTACATTTGGAACAGCTGGCTTGATTTTCTTCACTCCCTACTAAACTCTGAGCTCCCTCTCTCAAAGACACTACCATCTGCCTCTTTGTATGCCTAAAACCTAAAATACAATACTTGGCATATATTTGTGCTAAGGAGATTCACTGAACTCAAATGAAATAGAATGAAGCAAGTGAAATTTATGGGCTAAAACCTGCATCAACCATTATATTTAGTTAAAAACTTAAGAAAATTTTTAAAATTAGGAATAAAACAAAGTAACCCATTATTTCTATTATTGTTATCATAGTTTTGGCAGTCTTAGCTAAGACAATAAGGCAAGAAAAAGAAATGATAGGTAGAAGGATTGGAAAGGAAGAGATAAAATTTTCATTATTTCAATATTATCAACAATTTTTAAAAAGAGGACTTCTGTTTCTGGCGAAGATTAAGCTTCCTGCATGAAACAACAGTTTTCAAGGCACTGGATATCATACAATGAAGAAAACTGATCTCTGAGAAACTGGAAATAAGTGATGTGAGTCTTACTATTGCCCCAGCTTATTTCCTGGGAGACTTTCTAGTTGTAGCACAGTTATGGGGAAACCTAGGCAGGCTGTAGAGAATCCCTGAGTTGAGGAGACAGAGCTGAGAGTCCAGGAAGATCAAGTCAACTAAAGTTTGCAGAACAGAGTATTGGAGAGGAGACATGAATAGAGAACTCCAGAGATCTGCAGAGTGTGCCCTTCAAGCAGTCTCCAGAGAACCAATCAGCAAGGAAACCACCCAAGGCCAAAGAAAGAACCAAAGAAAATGGTTAGAGGGAAACAATGTCTGACATTCACACAAGGTCAGGAATAATGCCTGTTTCTACCAGCACAAATGAAAAGCCTCATGATTTTATGGGATATTGAATATGTTACATTGAAAGGTCTTATCTTAGTACTGGTGACTGATTAACCCTAGTCATACTACTGCTCCAGTCCTGTCTATCAAGCCTTAAAAGCAAGACCTAAAAGGATCAAACGTAGTTAAACTGCATCCCAAAACAAAAGTCCAGAATATTTATGAGAATACAAAAACATCCCCCACCCAACACAGCAAAATGTACAAGGTATAGCATCCAATAAAAAAATAACCAAGCATACAAAGAAACAGGAAAAAACAACCCATAATAAGGAGAAAATTCAATCAATTATACCTTCACAGAACTGACACAGATGCTAGAATTACAAGACAAGGATATTGAAACAGTTATTCTTATATTTCATATGTTTACCATATGTTAAGTAGAGATAGGAAAGATCTAAAAAACAAACAAAACCACATTGAACTTTTGGGGATGAAAACTGCAATCTCTGAAGATCTGAGATGAAAAGTATAGATGACATTAAAAAAAGGTTAGATATTGCAAAAGAAAAGATTAGCAAACCTAAGGACACAGCAATAAATACTATAACAAATGGCAAATACACAGAAAAACAGGATTAAAAAAATTAATAGAGCAGGCTTGTGGAGTCCTGCCTAACTTCTCCTACCCTCTTTCCTTTGTCCAGGTCATATGTCCTTTATCTCTGTGCCCATAACACCATGGACGTTTTGCTTGTTTAGCATGTAACACACTGCATTTGGAAAAACCGACTTGCTTTGTTGCCTTCTCTACTAAGCTGTGAGGCAATGAGCTATAGGACTTCAGGTAGCTTAATTGAAGTGTATTAGAGTCCCCAAAGAAGAGGAGAAATAAGAAGGTATGGAAAAAAATATTTAGAGAAATAATAACCAAAAAATTTCCAAATTTGACTAAAACTGTTAACATGCAGATCCAAGAAGTTCAACAAACTTCAAGCACAAGAAACATGAAGAAAACTATACCACATCTCATCAAATTATTCAAATTATTGATTATTCAAAACTAATGATAAGGAGAAAAATATTTAAAGCAGTCAGAAAAAAAGACATGTTACATAGAAGAACAAAGGTAAAAATGATAGCAAACTTCTCATAGGAAACAATGCAAACACAAAGATGTGGAGCAATATCTTTAAAGCAGTGAAAGAAATCCTGTCAACCTAGGATTCTATATCAGCAAAAATATCTTTCAGAAATGAAGGAGAGATAAAGACTGTTTCAGATGAACAGAAGCTGAAAGAATTTATAACCAACAGACCCATACTACAAAAAAATATTAAGGAAGTCCTATAGGAAGAAGAAAAATAATAGTAGATGAAAATCTGGATCTACACAAAGGAATGAAGAAATGGTAACTACATGGTAAAATTTTAATTATTATTTAAATAATTAAGTCTAAATTATTATAATAATAATTAAATTTAAATTATTTAAATAATTAAAATAAATTAAATTTAATAAATTAAAATAATTTAATAAATTAAATCTCTAAAAGATAATTGATGATTTAAATATAAATAATAACAAGGTAATGTGGAGTTCATAACATACATAAAGGTAAAATGTATGACAGCAACACAAAAATCTGGAGGGAAGAAATGGTAGTATACTCTTTTAAGGTTGTTATAGTACACATAAGACGTAATATCACTTAAAGGTAGCATGTGATAAGTTATGCACTCTAAACCCTAAAGAAATCACAAAAATAATAAATATTTCATATCTAATAAACCAACAGAGGAGATAAAATGGAAGCATAAAATATGTAATTAACCCAAAAGAAGACCGAAAGAATAAAGAAAAAGGAGATAAAGAATAAATGGGACAAATGGTAAACAAATAGCAAGATTATAGGTTTAACCCCAACCATATCAATGAACGCTTTGAAAGTTTATGGTCTATAAGTTTAGGCAATGGTTTCTAGATACAAAACCAAAAGCACAAACAATAAAAGAAAAATTGATAAAGTGGACTTAATCAAAATTAAAAGCTTTTCTTACTTCATAGGACACCATCACAACTCACAAAATGAGAGGGAATATTTGCAAATCCATATGTCTGATAAGGAACTTGTGTCTAGAATACATAAAAATCACTTACAACTCAACAGTTAAAATAAGCAAAAGATTTGGATATAATTTTAAAATAAGCAAAAGATTTGGATATACTTTTCCCAAAAGAAGATATGCAAATGACAAATAAACACATAAAATGATGCTCAAAATCATTAGTGATGAAGGAAACACAAATCGAAACCACAATGAGATAATACTTCACACGAGCTCTAAAGGGGGAAAGCATAACAACTGGTGGTAAGAATGTGGAAAAATTAGAACCCTCATACCTGCTGGTATAGGAACAAGACTGGGTTTTGTTAGTAAGGAAGATGGGTAGAGATGTATGTTAGTGAGCAACCCAAAGTGTCTACTGCATTAATAAGCGTATATGCAAGGTCCCATTCCCGGATCAGGAGTTAAGAGTCTAGGACTTGAATACCAGCTCCAACACACAAAATGCAGGAACCTTGGGGCCGATTTCTCTGGCCTCTTATCCTCAAACATGAAGGCAAAGTTTGGACTCCTTGATCTCTATAATATATTTAGCCCCGCATTTTACAGGTGAAGTAACAGGCTTTGGGACAATTGTTGAGTTGCCCACTCTCCTATACCTTCAACTTCTGCACAGCAACCGAGGGGGGCAAAGAGGTGCCTCCAGCCCTCAGTTTTCTCAGTCTTTGTCCTTTAAGAAGATAGCCACATGGTTGATCTCCATGAATCCTCTCAGCAATGCCTACAGAGAACAGAGTTGAATCCTGGGAGGATCATAGCTCTGCAAACTCCTCAACGACATTGGCTGCAATTTATTAGTGTCTGGGATATTAACAAGGAGTGAGCAAAGTCCTGGAACAAGGGAAATGCTTAATAAATATTTGCTGAATGAGTGAGTAAATAAACTGCTTATTATTCCACAAATGAGAGAGTTGTTGTCACGGATACTAATGCACCCCCAGGATTGTGTAGCCAGGAATCCCTAATATCTGACTGTAAATCCTACACTCTCTTGAGCTTATCACAATGCTTATTTTTTATGCCCATTGAAGATACTGAGAGTGGAAATGTGAGTAAGGAACAGGTACCATCCCCAAGAGTCACTGAGGATGTTTGGCAGCAATAAAACTACTCCTCCCCCAGACCCCCAAGCACGGCTCAGCCCAGGCTGGCATGAACTGCTAGGAAAGGCCAGGGTTTGCTGCTGCAGCCTGGGGTCTTCCAAGACAATATGAAAACCTCCTTTCTTCATTCTTTCATTATTTAGCACCTTCAATGTGCCAGACACTGATTTCTCTGGCTTTCTGGTCTAGTAGCCAAACTCGCTAGCGATGAACTAGAAATGAAGAGAAATGTCCCAATCCTGAGTATTTATACCTCTTTCTGATGCAAACCTTGCCTTGCATTTAGGATGAAGGTTTGAAAGGGAGGCATCTCTGATGTAGTGGAGACAGTTCTAGGCTTACCTTCAGAAGGCTTGCCTTCTCTGCTGTTTCCTAGCTGTGTAGCCTGAGGCAAGACACTTTCCCTCTCTGAGTTTCAGTTTTCTTTCTGGTCAAATGTGAGTCATTGAATATGCTGTGTCTGCCCAACAGGTAGTTGGAAATGAGTCAGTCTTGGTGAGCTGTGCTATGCAAGATGAGGAGTAATCATTTTATTCTAGTCTTCAGGAATTTGAAGTCTTTTTGAATCAGTGTCCCCAAAGGCAAAAAAAATCTCAACCAAAACCAGGGTGGAAAGTTAGTCCACTGGGACCTATTTGGAAAAGAAGTCAAGTGAATGGTTTGAGATCCCTGACTGGTTGCATCTGGGCCCACACATCTTTTTAAATAAAGGTTTGAATACCTCTTATCATGTCTAATCCTGTCCTTTTCCAAGACACCAGGGTTTTACTTTTTCCTGCCAGTGGAAAACTCCCATCAGAGCTACTTTCAGCAAAGACAGCCAAAGGAGGCTGATAGCCTCCAGCCCCCTAAATTATAAGGGCATAGCTTAATCAAATAATGTTTAGTTGAAATTTAACCCAATTGTCAAAAGCTTCAGTCAAAGAGGAATTTGGGTCAGAGTTGAACATGTGATTACAAACGTCCCACATACACACACCTATCAGCAGATGGGGTGATCTGTCCTCACTCCCACTTAGTGGACTATGTGCACTGTGTGGGCTCTGCCTGCAGCGTGGAATCCTGCACTTCCCAGTTTATTTCCCTGGGGCCACTTCCCACCTATGGCAGTGAACTTTAGCGTTTCTATGAGGTACTAATAAGAATAGTGCTAAATAGGCTGGGTGCTATGGCTCATGCCTGTAATCCTAGCACTCTTGGAGGCCAAGGCAGGCAGATCATTTGGGCTCAGGTGTTCGAGACCAGCCTGAGCAAGAGCCAGACCCCGTCTCTACTGAAAAAATAGAAGGAAATTAGCTGATCAACTAAAAATATATATATATAGAAAAAATTAGCTGGGCATGGTGGTACATGCCTGTAGTCCCAGCTACTCGGGAGGCTGAGACAGCAGGATTCCTTGAGCCCAAGAGTTTGAGGTTGCTGTGAGCTAGGCTGACGCCATGGCACTCACTCTAGCCTGGGCAACAGAGTGAGACTCTGTCTCAAAAAAAAGAATATTGCCAAATAGACTCCAAACCCTTTCTCATAATCTCTGATTACTCTCTCATCTTCACCCTGTGCAAGGCATTTGTTCCCCTGCATAAACAAAGATCTTGCCAGGAGGCATTTGTAGTTGAAATTTGAGACGTTTGTTTTATTCTTATCTGTGCACTTAGCCATTCATTAAGCATGTCCTGGATGACTTTCCCTCTCAGCAACTTTGTTAAGCTCCAGAGATATAAATAGAAACATAGTCCCTGCTCTCGAGAAACTTATAAGTAATAAACAAAAGAAAACAGAAAAAGAAATGTCATTAGAGACCCAAAACCTCTGTGTCCAATTTTATCATTGTACCCTTGACTTAATATTATGATTAGTACCTTCTAAAATTTGAAATCGCCCTAATCATAAATCAACAGACTGAAAATAACAGTAGAAAATGTGCTTTTTGTACTTTATGAGAATTTTACTTCTTAATCAAATTTCTCAATATTCAAGAATGTGATAGTTCAACCATAGTTTGAGGCACAAAGGGAGAGAGAGTAACTCAGGGAACCCCAAGATTTTCCCTTCAGCCACAGACCAAATGGAGGCTCCCCATCTGTGTGCCCGTTAGCCATACCGCAGAAAACGTCAGAGGTACGTATGAAACCTTCCACTCTGAGATCTTGGCAGGCTCAAAAGCTATACAGAGCATTTGGTGAGGTACCATTGATGTGAGGTAGTTCCAAACGCCTAGCGACTTGAACATTTATGAGAAACACCCTGATGAAGGATTTACAGTGGTTTCTTCTAAGTGGAACCACTCCTAGGTCCGGTATGAAGAAAGAGAAGATGGGAACCGTGTTAACAATAATGGATCCATCTGCTCTGGTTTCCATTCAAGTTTCCTGTGAATCTGGTGAGTGTGGATTCCCGTAGATCATAATCCACCTGGGAAATCTAATGAAATCTGACTTCTCATCTTGCGTGGATGTGATTGGTAGGGATGGGCGCAGGTTCTGGAGCTGGACTCTGTGGGTTGAATCCTGAATCTTCGGTTTCTCACCTGGGAGACCTTGGGAAACTCCCCTTACTTCTCCGTGCCTCAAAGCGCTCATCTCTAAAATGGGTTGTAATGCCTTGTACATGGGATAATTCACATGCAGGTGCCTAATAACAGTAAGCCTTCAGGAATTATTAGCTGTGTATGTAGCTGTAACAGCCAAGGACCTGCTGGAGGGATGCAGTGATTCTGCAGCCGCGAGTCCTCTTGAGATGGCCAACCATGGTCTAGACCTAGAAGGAGATGGGGCAGCAGCTTTTCTCAGCTCTGCAGGTGGGAGGCGGCACCTATGCTTTTCAGGAAGAGGGAGAGATTGGACTGAACATTTCTCACATGGCAATGACTGCCTCATTAAAAAAAAATTTAATCTGGCTGGGCGCGATGGCACACGCCTTTAATACTAGCACTCTGGGAGGCTAAGGCGGGAGGATCGCTCAAGTTCAGGAGTTCGAAACCAGCCAGAGCAAGAGTGAGACCCCGTCTCTACTAAAAACAGAAAGAAATTAATTGGCCAACTAAAAATATATAGAAAAAATTAGCCGGGCATGGTGGCGAATGCCAGTAGTCCCAGCTACTTGGGAGGCTAAGGCAGGAGGATTGCTTGAGCCCAGGAGTTTGAGTTGCTGTGAGCTAGGCTGATGCCATGGCACTCTAGTCCAGATAACAGAGTGAGACTGTCTCAAAAAACAAAATTAATCATATAATAAATACATGATGACATTGTGAGAAAAAGTCAATAAAAAGTAGCTTTCCATTCTCCCTTGTGCCCACAGCTTTCTGCCAAGGTAACCACTGCTCACAGTCTGGGATGTGCCTTTCTGGATGTTCTCTGTATGTGGGTGGGTGTGTACATATGATTTTGGTTATTGGGTTTTTTTAATTTGAAATGAAATCATTCTATATATTTTTATGTAACTGCCTTTTATTACCTGGCAGCACATTTTTGGAACTATTTCCAAGTCAGTACAAATAGAACTTATTCATTTTTCTTAAGGGCTACCCAGTAATTCAAATCATAGATAGGCCACAATCTATATAATCAATCTATAATCAAAATTGATAGATATTTTTGTTATCCTTCTACCCCCACCCCCTGCCTTTTTATTTATTTATTTTTTTGCTTTATTAAACAACACTACAAAGAGAATATCAGTGTGGAGACTATTTGAATCTTCATGAGCCCAAATAAGTTCAAAATTCTGGGTTAAGGATATTCTAGGTCACAGAATCTTAAAATGGTTAATTAAATGAAAAGATGCTATATCTTGAAGCAGAACTGGATTCACTTTATTTTAATAAGTATTTACTGAGCCAATACCATATATATGTTGTCCTGAGCTTCAGAAATCAGGAAATCCCATCAGGTGAGGGCAGCCTGAATGGATTCTGCTGAGCAACTTTCATCTGTCTTTTGCTGTTTCTACTGAGCTATTGACACAGATGCTGGGTTTTGCCCTCAAGGTTTAAGGATATCATGGACAAAAAATCTACTAGAACTAGAGAAGAAGGAGAGGAGGAGGCGTGGTGTGCAAATACACAAATAACCATTGTTACAATGTTACAGCTATTGTTTCATTCACCAAACACTTATTGAGCCTGTCTCTGGGTCAGGAACCAGAAAAGTCCAGCACAGGAGGTGAAATGGATCCCTATACCCTGCCACTGAGCACCTAACCATTCAGAAGAAAAGAAGACATGAGCCTAGGTGAGGTTGTAAGATAGAGTGGTCCAAACAATAAAAGAGGCAGAAATTTAGATCAGGAGGAGGGTTCAGAGTGAGAAGAAAATACTTCCAGCTAGGAGAAGAGGAAAAGACAAGGGACAAGGATGATTCTTCTCTTGGCCAATGGCCATCTCAAGGGATGGCAATAGCACCCCCATGGTGACCCAAGCTGGGCTTTCTAGGTTTGTCTTCAACTCCTCCCCTTCCCTCGTGCCCTATAAGGTACCCCAAAGGCTCTCTGTTGCAATTACACAGTATCTCTCCAATTCATGCCCCCTCCTGCCTACTCCTTAACTCAGGTCCTTATCCTCTTGTGCCAGAATTTTTGCAAGAGTTTCATAACCCATTTCTCTACCTCCAGATCTTGCCCGCTACTCTCCACCATCTTGTCTTTCCTGCTGCCTTGAGAGTAGTCTTCCAAAATCTCAAATCTGATCACTCCTTTGATTAAGAACTTTTGCTAACTTTCCATTACCTAGAACAGCAAATCCAAAATTTTATCACTAGTTTATCTGCTTCACTATTTTATTTTTTGCCATATCTTTTTATGTCTTTGTGCCAGTTATTTGCCTGTGTAGTTCAGCCCCTTACCTTCACTTCACCTCTCTGCTCTCTATTTGGGGAACATGATGTCTAAAAACTATGTTTTCCAGACTCTTTTGCCAGCTGCATCTGTTAGGGCTAGAGTATGCCAATCACCCAATCAGTGGGAATTAAAAGTCAGGAGTTAGAGACAATCTTCCTTCTAGCTTTGCTAAAAGTTCCTAGTGGTTGCCATTGTGGCTGCAGTTATACAGTGGTTCTAGATTCCAGCACCCTGGACAGGGGGAGCACCTTTTTAGTGGTTCAAGCCCTGGTCCAGGTGGTGCCACTTTGTTGGATCTAGAACATAAGTCACCAGCAACCTCCAACATTGTAGAAGCAGGTGTAGACAGCTGGGCATTAAGAGCTTCAAATCTCTTCTTCCTTTGTTCTTTTGGCTCTTCCAACATCTTGGTAACCAATCTCGTGTATTAAATTCCCTCATTTGCAATGCCTAAGTTATCTGTTTTCCATACCAGACTCTAATCGAGATATATATATAGTATGTTATGTACTATTTCTCCCTAAGTTACTGCGTTAAAAAAAAAACTCGACCTTATCCTAGGCAAAAATATCCGTAAGATCATAAGTTGGTATATATTTTTCTAGTATATATTAGACCAAATACTTAATTATTAATATTAAAATGTTCATCCATGCGCCATCTAGAACCATCTCCTGTGCTGACATATACCCACTCTGGGAAGGTGCGGGCCTCCTGCTCTCCACCTGGCTGTGGCCCCTCTGCAGCTCCCATCTCGGCGCCCCTACTCAGACTCTTCCATTCCACTCTCTGTCCTCTGCCCTGAACCACGTGCCTCTTTTCTGCAGTAACCTGTTTCTTCATGCTTATGCATGCTTTGTTCTCTCTTCTTGAAAGAGAGAACAGAAAAATTGTTTCTCACTCTTAATTCAAACATTCCCTACATTTTGAGGTTTCATGCAAACATCATTATGTCCAAAAGACAGCTTCACCACTCCTCGTGTTCCCTATTAGACAGTAAGTTTTTTCATAGATTCAAAATGTAAGCCCAGCATAGATTTCACACAATGGGTCAGAGGATGCTTGTTGAGTGAATAAACAAGCAGCAGTAGGTAAATCATCTAATGCCTCATAGCTTTGGTGGGATCTGAGGTTGAGGAAGGCAACCCAAGAGGGGCAAACAGAATGGTACTTGTGATCATAATGGAACACAAGGTGTGTGTTTGCAGCATGGCCCAGATGGGGTATTCAGTAAACCCAGTATTGGAAGAACTGTAGAGCCTTGCTTTAAAGAATGAAAATTCAGTGTATATACTTTGCACTATACCTCTATTAAACACAAGAGTCCAGCAACCACCTCAGCATCTTTCATTTCTTGAAATCTGTCCTCATGTGCACAGACTGTCAGGTTATTATAACACATTTCTGAACCAACAATAACCCATTAGAGTTCAATGGCACCTAGACTATTGTCCTGTCAACATTTTCTAGGTATGTATTCCATGGAAAGTACAGTGCCAAGTTTCAGTTCAGAAGAATTTTTAGGACAGTAGCCAAGCTATACCTTTCAAAATTATAATTGGGAAATAATAAAAGTCAATAACTTTGGAGTTTAACAGACTGGATTCATCTTCCTGTTTAGGTAAGTGAAGTCAGTAACTAACCTCTTCATATTTTTAGTTTTCTCATCTGAAAAATGTGGATATAATCCTTACCTTATAGTATTATTTTGAGAATTCAGTGAGCTTGTGCAGAGAAAGCACTTCCTTTTTGTTCAATTAATGGAAGCTATTAGTGTATCACTATTACTATATTAGTAATAGTTACTAATAGTAATAGTTACTATATTAGTAACAGTTACTAATAGTAATAGTTAGTAATATTACTATATTACTAATATAGTAATAGTGATCCCAAAAGAAATTGCTTTTGGGATGTTGGTCTAGGGGTGAAAAAAAGGCAGAGAGAGACCTCAGGAGGGCTTCATGGAGAGGGATCAAGATGCTGAGCCTTGAAGGAGGTCAGTAGAGTCACCACCATGGCCCTGAAGCATGGATGAGCCATGGCCTGAAGGCAGAGAGGGTGCAGGGCTGCAGGGTAGGGGTGACAAGGTCGTGCAGGACTGCTTGGGCGAGCTCTCTCTTTGAAGTGTCAGACTGACGCTGAAGCCAACTGGACTAGCTTTCAGCCCTCATGGGGCAAGGGACACAGAGACGCAGAACAAATAAATAACAGCCAAAATAGGGCCCTTATGAGTCAGCCTTGCAGATAAGTTTTGAGTTCTTTCTTGATCACCTCAACATGCACATTATCTCCACTGCCTGTGACACCATCCATGGGCTTCTCCATGCTGCCGTGTGGAGGAGAGCTCAGTGGGGGCCCTCACCTCATACAAGGACATTCCTAAAAAGTTATTGTGTGAAGGGAAGGTTTGTTCATTGCATATACTTTTCTATGTAGTCTGTGTAGTATGATTTCTTTTACAGTGTAAAGCACCACCCACAATTTCTGTTTAGTGTATTTTTATTTTTGCCCCCCACCCCCACGGATTCTTTAAGCAGGTGTGTCTCTAAAAATGCTAAGGATATTGAATGGTTCATTAAGGCAGGTCCCATTCTAGGGCCTCTACAGTTGTTACAGGGGAATTCTTTAAAGAACTTACAATGGTTGAAGAGACAAAATAGGAATATGTAAAAATAAAGCTTAAAAATGTCTTTGAACATTTTTTTTTTTTTGCTGAGGTACGTACATCCTGAGATCCTACCAAAAGGATTTAAAACAGCATGTGGTAAAAGCACAAGACTTCCAAGACTGACACGTGGCTGACTGAGTTGATGGAAATTCTTCCCACAGCACGGCTAGCATGTGCAGGTTGAAGCATAGCAGCTTTTCAGATATTCAGCTGAGATCACAAGAAAAAAAAATCCTCAGATTCCAGGAACCAGAAGTCAGAGCAGTGAGCAATGAGCTGAGGCTGGGACAGCTAAGGTGGTTGCCAGACCTGGAAATAGACCCAGATGGCCAGGAGCTTTGGTTTTCCTGGCCCTTGGGAGCAGGAGATGAGGCTCTCAGGCCTGCAAAAGACACAGCTGCACCACCTGCAAAGCGAGGACTGGAGACACTACCCACTGGCCCAGGGAGATGGGAAGGAAGCCTGTCCCCAAGCCAGGAGATAAACATAAAAATTGATCCTGGGCTGGTGATACCCCTGGGACACCTGGCAGATGCAAATGCAAAGTGCTCTGATGCCCTGTGACGGGAGTGGTGCATTTCTGAAGGACTTGACCATCTATACAGTTCGTTCACAAGGCAAAGAATTGAATGGCCTTTGACAGATAAGGAAGTGAAGCCTCAGCAAAGTGCTAGTCTTACATATTGGGTAAAAAGAAGAGCTGTCCTTCCCGGCTGCAGCCCTGCCTCTAGGAAAGGTAATAGCTCTCTGGGCACCTCCTGTGTCCCAAACATCCAGGAAGTGGGCAAGCAGGCACTGCAGGCACTCGGCCCAGATACAAGTGCAGAACTGAACAGCCGCCACATCCTGCCACCAAGAGCCACCCTGTCCCCTCCCACACCTCCACACTGCCCATATGAGTAGGAAGCCCGAGGGGAGGGATGTCAAGTAGGGAATGAGGGGCCAGAGTCTTCAGGCTGACCGAATCCACAGCTGTGCCCATGGAATGGGAGCCTATTTTTTTTTTTTAATCTTGAAAGCCACTTGAACTTTGTTATTGCAATTAAGATTATCTCTTCTTGTGTTTGCCCAGCCAGTGGGTGGAAGATGTCATTACCCTCTCCTAATTTTACACAAAACCATTCACAAGTACTAATTTTTGAAATGGCTACCTATCTCTGTGGCCTCAAGATTCACCAAAAATTAAATAAATAAATAAAACCAGACTAAAGGAAGCCACCGGGGCTTGCCTAAGAATGGCCACATCTAGGGTAAGGAGAGAGGGGGCGCCTGGCCCCGGGTCTCCCAGCTCGGGCTACCTGCCTCCCCTCCCGTCGAGCTGCCCATCTGCCAGGAGGAGCTGCCAGGTCTTCACTGGCCGTGCCAGGCCCCAGACCAGCCTGCGTCAGTCACATCCACGCTGCTGTTCTGAGTCTGCAGGTGCTGCCTGGACAAGGCAGGCAGGAAGTGCTGTGCCAGTAGGTTCTCCCAAGCTGAGCACTTGATGGGCGGATGGGGTGGGGGTGGTAATGACTCTGCCCTGTCATTTTCCTTGGTGATTATTTCATTGTTTTCAGGCTGCAGAGCTCTTAAGCTTCCTGTGTAAGCAAGATTTTTGCTGATTAGCTGCCTGACAAATGTTGGAAGAATTCCTGAGGTAGGTAGTAGGTGAGGTGGCATGGGGCCTCAGATATAGATTGGAATTTAGCCCTGGCTATAACCATCGCGTGGTCATTAGACAGACATAGGCTAGCTATCAGCCCAGGCTTCAGGTGGCACACGTAACCCACTGGGATCTAGATCAAATGAGCTTGAATCCCTCCAAAGCCTTCCCTACGATTTCTGGGGACCTGAAGACCCCTAGGGGGAATGGACCCCTACGGACACTCTGCTTCCTGGAACCACTTCTAGGTGCAATATCTCAGCCCTGTCACACCCATCCAGAAATGAAACCCAGCCCTTCATCATCTTCTATGGGCACATGTGTTGCTTGCAGTATTATATTTTACTGAAGCTTTTGAGTCGGCTAGGGAGAGAATTAAAGAAAGATGGATAGGGACTCACTTTGCAGCAAACGGAGCAGCTTCAAAGGCAACACCAGCCTTCTTGGAGTCCTTCTTGTCTCACGGCCACTGGGGGTATCTCTTGTGCCCCATCACCCCACGCCATCTGGCCAGTCTTTCTCCTCCCTGCCTACTGCGCCCTCTCCCTTCGCCTGCAGTCTAGAGGAGGGAGAGGACACACACAGGCCTCTCCTTGTCTCCTGCACAAGGGGACACTTCCAGAGTGTCTTGCCTTCACCAGCCCTTGCCTTCACCAGCCCAGCTGTCACCCACCGACACACAGTGTGGGATCTCAAGCATCCCGTCTCCCAAGCAGCTAGTCCAGTCATTTACACACACACACACACACACACACACACACACACACACACGTCTGAGAGGAATTCTCATGCCAATTCTTAAAATAATGGATCTTTCACTTCCTTCCATATACGAAAAATGAAAAATCAATATCCCACCTGAAGATCAGGGTCTAACATGGGCTCCCTCAGTACAAAGAGGCACGCTGAAAGACCCATAATCCAGGCTCAGAGCAAGGCGAGAGAGGGGACTGCGGGTGTCCCCACTGTGCTGTCAGCCACTTTGCCCCTTCCCATTCTGGTGCCCGGGCAGCGTGGTGACAGAAACAGCTGTGCGTTCTCACACGTAAGCCTGCTCAGCTTCCTACAAGGACAGCCCAACACGTGGCCTGGGAAGCGCTCTGTGTCCCGGCCACTGTCAGAGGAGGGCCCTCTGCGCTGGAGGAAAAGGGTGCTCGTGCCAGGATCTGCACCACTGTGTGCCCAACGAGTGCCCTCTGCCCACGCCGCTCTGAGCGTGGCGATCTTCCCATGCCAGGGTGCACACTAATGCCACTGGTCACGGATGGCAGAGAAGGGCCTGGCACTGCGCCTGTGGGTTCAGGTGAGGACATCTAAAGTGCTTTTCCGGATCAACGTGTCCAAATGCTGGGGAGTGTGGAGGGTGCGTGGGGTCCTGAGACTGCAGAGCACACCGCTCCCGTGGGCTGGCACGCCTCTGTTGGTCCCACACTCTTCATGCGTGTCTTCCCCTGGTGTCGACGCCCACTGGCCTGAGCTCTCGTCCACTCACATGCCCCCAGCCTCCTGCCCAACCAGACCCTGAGGCCTCAAAGCTTCGAGAGGGAGTGTGGCTTGGGCACAGACACAGAGACACAGACCTCACCCCCACCCCACGACTGGTTCACTTGGCCTGTGACTGGAACTACAACCTGGGGGGAGAGGAGGGACGAAGGCAGAGAGGTAGACCAGAGCTGAGTTTTGCGGGATGGCAGCCCTGCTAAAAGTTTAGGCAATGGAATCATTTTCCAAGCCAAAAGTCAGCGCTCCTGATAGAAAAGTGGGAGTGTTATTGGGTGTGGTTGTCACGATGGTACATGCGACACTAGGGCTCTCCAGGACCTGCGGTCTCTGGAACTATAGGAACTGCCAAAAGCTCATGCCCAAGGAGGCCGGAGAACAAAGGCTGGAGCCTGTGAACAAGGAGGCTGACGCCAAAGTGCAGGCAGAGAAGGGAGAGAAGCTGTCGGTTACAGGCGCTTGCTGAGAGCTACCTCGGAGGCCGGAAGTGGGGGGATATGCCTCCATTGGGCACCACATCTCTCTGCGCTTCACGACAAGTAGGCACATCCCACGGCCTCTGGAAGTGCTGCCGCGCCATTTCCCCAAGGCCGCTGCCAGCCAGGGGCTCCCTGCATATAACCTCAGATCCCCCGTCCTGCCCTGCTAGGTGGGGACGGGGTCAGTCACCAGGCACCAGCTTCCCTCTGCCCCCTCCCTCGTCTCTGCCTAACAAATCTCGGTTTCCACACGCTGCCCTCCAGATGTGCTGCTCTAACACTTTAAATCTGGACTGCGGGGGCCTATAATCATCAGGGAGGGATTCCCAGAACACAAAATTGCTCTGGGGGCTATGACAACTCTGTGTGCTGATAAGGATGGGAAGAAATCATAAGATTATGTGAAGAAGGTGAGGGTTTGAGTTCAAAGGAAGTCTTTGGTTTTTCTGTGTGTTTTTATACACACACATATATGTGGGCACACATGTGCGCACACGTTTATGAATACATATACACACGCACGTACACATGTGAGTATATACACGTACATTTTAGGCACACAACACATATACACATATATACACACAAACACACAACATATAAACGTGCACACATATGCATAACACATATGCACACACGTGTGTGTACATACACACACTTATTTCGGGGAGGGGTGGTGACTCACTTTAAAGGCTGCAGGGCCAAGGGTTTTGTACTCGACTGGCACTCATTACTGTTTGCTGACTGAGGGCAAACCTCGGCCGTGCCCATCCTGACATTTATTGTTGACCATTGCTCTCAGGAGTTAATGTTTGAACCTGGCCATAAAGGAACTGACAGCTGCTGACCTCTGGTCAAATTCAAAGGGAAAGGAGCCCCCTATAAAACAGCCCACAGTGGCAAGTCTAACCTGCAGTGCTGTGGATCAGCTGTAGAGAGGGAACCTTACCGCCACCATGAATTTCTCCGGCAAGTACCAACTGCAGAGCCAGGAAAACTTTGAACCCTTCATGAAGGCAATGGGTGAGTGCAAGGCTGGACGCCAAGGCTCTGGGTCTGGCCACACTGGCAGTGGCTATTCAGGCTTTGGATGTTGAGAGGGGAGCAGAGGTGCAGGCTACCCACAGACTAAGGGGCGTTTTGTCGACTTTTGTGGTTACCTGCAGCCAGCTCATGCTATTACTCACTGGGCAAAGCCACCCCACAGGCAAGTGGAAAGAGCACTGGACTCGGGTGTGATCTGGATTGATGCCCATGTCTGCTGGTACTTCAGTGCGTGGTCCTGTCCGTTCAGTCACGCACTCATGCACGCACTCATTCCTCTAGCAAACACTGATCCAAGGCCAACCAGCACTGAGCACTGTGCTAGGGGGATACCAGAGGGACAGATAATGATGAGCTACATTTTCAAGGTTGCAGTTTAAAGAGAGAAGAAGAGAAGAAAGAAGGGTGATATATCCACTAACATGTGTAGTGCTGACTGTGTCAGGCACTGGGCTAAGCACTGGATATGCAATGCCCCATTTCATCCTTAACAAAAAACTCGAGTCCTGGGTGGTATTATTTTCCCACTTTACAGTGAGGCAACCGAGGCCTAGAGAGGTTAAGTAATCATGACCAAGGTCATGCAGGCAGGAAGTGTTTGGGTTGGGACTGGAAGCAGGCGCTGGTTCCCAGAAAACTCATTTTAACCCCATGCCTCCCAGGGTCATGTACAGGAGGGTGGTGAAGGGAAGGCCCTTGGGAGGGGAAGGGGATCTTGGGCTGAGCCTAGAAAGATAAGCAGGTGTCTGCCAGGGAACTGGGGGAGGGGAGCATGTTCCAGGTGGAGGGAGCCCTATGAGCAGAGGGTGCAGCGTGACAAGAGGGTGCCGAGAGGGAGAAGGGTGCAGGAGGCAGCAGGGCCAGGGAAGGGAGGACCTTGAGAGCTGATATCTTCTTCTGCAGCCACGCCACACCACCTCTGTGTCTCGCATCCCTCACCTGTGCACCAGGATCCTCCACTCCCACTGTCGACTCGCATGATTTTGTGTGAACTCCATTTATATAACAGTGCACACAGGCTCTGGCATTTGTAAAGCCCTATCAGGGCAAGGGACTGGCGGTCCATCTTCCTCCAAAGCCTTGACTGCAGAGGAGAACACAGGTTTGCCTGGCACAGTCCTGCTTTGTGCATGTTGTCCTGGCATAATTATGAATTGTTCCCCTGTCACTCTCAGAAGTGACCTGGTATGGAAGGCAAACTCTCTGGTCACCCTGGGTGTGGGGTTTAATATGCTCCAAGAGCGAAGTCATTAAAAGAAGAAAGAATGAAGAAGGGAGTGACTGAGAAGGAAGAGGAAAGGCTCACAAGAGGAAAGGTTCTTCAGGCCAGAAGGGTGTCGTTTTTCTAAATTCACTGGCAAGATAGCAGCAGGCCGGGCCACTGACCTTTCCTTTCAGAGGCCAAAGCCCACGCCACTCTCAGACCTACAGTGAGTTTCTGTGGCCTCTGGGGAGACAGAGGGCCCTCCCTTGTCCCCCCACCTCCAATGCCACCACGCTTCTCTCATCTACCGTGGTTGTGCAGCTCCCACCTCTGCCCGTCTCTAAACCTCAGACGATTTCTCCCAGGTCTGCCTGACGACCTCATCCAGAAGGGGAAGGACATCAAGGGGGTGTCGGAAATCGTGCAAAACGGGAAGCACTTCAAGCTCACCATCACCACCGGTTCCAAAGTGATCCACAATGAGTTCACCTTGGGGGAGGAGTGTGAGCTGGAGACCATGACAGGGGAGAAGGTCAAGGTAGGCGGGTCCCCCCCTGGCCACCCTTTCTTCCAGAACTTTCCCTGGAACCTGGGTTCCTCCCTCAAGACCCACATCTCAATTCCTACCACACATATCCCATCTCTGAACCAGCCTCTGGGGTGGGAGAAGCAGAGAGACAAGGGCAGCTCTTAGGGAGGAAGGTCTTAGAGAAGCTGCCCTCGTCTTCCCGGGGACTGTCTTGGTGGTGTTTAGGCTCCCAAATCCAAGCTGTCCCATATGAAGGATGTGGGGGAACCAGGCACAGAGCAGGACTCTGGGTCTCAGGTTCTCCCAGGCCCAGCACTCCTGGCTCTCAAAGTCCTCTAAGCAGGACCCAACAGCAGGGTAAATGGGGTTCAGCGGAAAACCCTAACTGGCCTTTGCTGAGGCCGGAGCTGGTGGTGATGGGGAGAGACTTCTTGGAGGAGGTGCTGGTGACACCAGAATACCAAGGCCCCAGGTAGGCACTCAGACCAAGCCTTCAGGGGTGGTCCCTAAACCCTGGCCTCGACTATCTCATCTATATAATGGGAATAGTCAATCTTCCCAGACTGAAGGCAGTGGGCAGGGCAACATGGCATCCACTGGGCTGCAGCTCAAGGCGTGTGACGAGAGCTGGGGAATGAGCTGTGCAGGTGGACGGCAGGCAGTGGCAGGGGACCCCGGACTGGGGGTGCCTGTCTCTCCCTCCCTCGCAGACGCCGAACACGCCAGCAGCCCTCTTCTCTCCTGCTGTCCCCACCCCCAGCTCTGTGCCCTGGGCTCAGCTTATCTGTCTTTTTATCTCTTCTGGTCGCTCTTTATTTCTGCCTCTCCAAATATAACAGTGCAGGTCAGGATAAATCTTAGGAGGGAAATTCTCTTGACATGCCCACAGTAAGGGACAGGCCATCACGGGCCTTTTCCAATTGTCTATTTTGGAGGTAAATTTTTAGCCTTGGCCATTGTCTTCTCTCTGCTGTATTTCTGTCACCTCTTCCGGGTTGTATAAGGATTGGAAAGGACATTGTGATGGGAAAGATTAGTATTCTGGAAAGAATAATACATACCGAAGCAAAATATGTGTTCTCTCAGCTGGCCAATACTTTAAATTTTGCCACTACCTCCCTCTATATCTTGTACAATTGAGATTTTACTTGATTTTATTTTATCATTTGTATTTGGGACCATTTAGGTGTTCTGTGCTCATTTCTAGACCTACCATAAATTAAATTCATTAATGCCATAATTAAAATTCTGACAAAAGAAGTCCTGATGTTCTTTAGTTCTTAAATGCACCTCACTTCTGTGTGGAGCCAGAGAGCTGGGGGTGGAGGGTGTAGGAACAGGAGCGTTGAGGCGGTTGCCAGCTGAGATCTGCACAGGTGCAATCACCGTTATTAGCAAGGGCCTTGCTCCCTCCCCACGCCCTCCTCACAGGCCACCTCTCTGTCCCCTGCAGGCAGTGGTTCAGCTGGAAGGCAATAAGTTGGTGACAACTTTCAAGAACATCAAGTCCGTGACCGAGCTCAATGGCGACACAATCACCAATGTAAGTTGGCACTCTGAGTTTATGGCTCCCAGGGCTTGAGGGAGGAGAGGAGAAGCGTGAGGAGCAGCTCACACACCCCATGTCCCCACCCCTATACGCTCACTCCCAAACACCTGCCTTCCCTATTGTCCATATTGCCCTATTGGACAATATCATCCATACCTGCTACCACTTACTACGGATCCATAATGTATCGGGCAGTTTATACACATTATTGGTGATCTTCCCAACAACCTTGAGTTTTCTGTTGTGTCTTGTTTTTTGTTTTTTTCTTGAGACAGAGTCTCACTCTGTTGCCCGGGCTAGAGTGCCGTGGCGTCAGCCTAGCTCACAGCAACCTCAAACTCCTGGGCTCGAGCAATCCTCCTGCCTCAGCCTGCTGAGTAGCTGGGACTACAGGCATGCGCCACCATGCCCGGCTAATTTTTTCTATATATTTTTAGTTGTCTAATTAATTTCTTTCTATTTTTAGTAAAGACGGGGGTCTCGCTCTAGCTCAGGCTGGTCTCGAATTCTTGGCCTCGAGCAATCCTCCCGCCTCGGCCTCCCAGAGTGGTAGGATTACAGGCGTGAGCCACCGCGCCCGGCCGAACCCTGAGTTTTCCAAGTGGAGAAACTGGGCCAGGACCCTTCTGAACCAGCTCTGTCTCACCGAGCTGCCAGCCTCAGTGTTCACTACACCAGCTCTCGGGGGAGCCTCTCACATTCTAGACAGTGTAAATTTGCATACTTACTACAGTATGGTTCTAACAAAACCAGTGTGGCATACTAGGATAATTTTGCAGCAGATAGAAATATGATGTCTTGAGGAAGAGGCAACCTTTTCTAATGCACCAAAAGCATTGGACACATCAGCTAGTGGTGGCCCCTGCTGGTGTTTCCCTGCCTCTCCTGGTTCCCACCCCGGCTGTCCCTTCCCGCACTTTCCTAGTTGGAGTCAGCCACTCCTCCTCCCCGCTTCCTTCCCTCCTCATCGCCCACTCCCCAGCCTCTCTCCCCTTTCTTGGCCAACATCCAAATGGGATGCAGTAGGAGAGGCGCCTGGTAGGACATGCAGAGACACCAGCACAGGTGGTGACCTACCTTTTTCAGTCTCCGCTGGGATGTAGCCACAAGCCTCGCCCACAGGCCAGAGGGCAGAAATCCACTCAATCCACAGGCATCCACTGAGCCCTCCTGTGGGTCTCGGTGATTCACGGAGCATCTCTTCCCTTGGTGCAGCACCCACATGCAAGGAAGGCTTTATTTGGCAAAAGTTCAGTTCTTAGAAAATAGCTTTTTCTATTTCGTGAGGTCATGGTAATTCATAGCCATAACCCTTCCTTTCTGCCTCAGCACTAACTGATGAACCACAGGGGCCTCCATCTGCCCTGCAAGCCCAGGCGCTTCATAAACGCCCTTGCCCGTTTGGCGTTATAAGCGGAATCACATTCTTCGTGAGACTATGGCAGCTTGTAGCCTGGCGCAGTCTGCGTGTGCAGTCATCCTCGGGGCCTGGCTGCCGGCCAGCTCCTGTCCTCAGTTCAGGAGTGAATAGCCCAGTGTTTCTCCTTCAGTAATGTGTCCCTCACTCCTCTTTGCACCCAGTATGTGCTTTAGGGAGTCACAGGAGACTGGACACTGTCCAGGGGCTGTCAGCGCCCTGCTCACGTGGAAAAATCCTTCAACTAGAGAGTGTGAGCATCAACCACAAAATGTGCAATGCTCACCCCCACCCCAGCCAGGGGTGCAGGAGGGGGGCAGGAGACGAGCTGTCCTGGACTGAATCCTGGCCAATGTCCTTTGACACACTCCGTCTTGCCTAATCCTCTAGTCTCCTGTGAGGGAGGCAGGATGAGGGATTCAACTGACAGGTTGGCCTGCCCAAGGCCATCCAGCTAGTAAGTGGTAGAACCAGGGCTGGACCCATTAAGCAGCAGCCATTCTGTGCTGCTGAAGTTAAGGGGCTCCTTTTCACCCTGGCCAAATGCATTGTCCTTAAAGCAGTCTTATCCAGAGAACCAGCAGGGGTGGAGGAAATATCCCTCAACAAGCCTAAAGCTGACGCGTCCAATGTTTTTGTAGGTTCGACAGCTTTAAGGGACAATTATGCAGTGCCCACTGTGTTCCAGGCTAGGTGCCTAGGTGATTCCATGTACATGTATCTTTGGTGTCCAACATGTATTTGTTGAATAATAGGCATTCAATGAAACTTTGCGAAGTTGGATTGGATGGGGCTGCTTTGCATGGTCTTGCTTTAACAGCTGTTGATGTAGGAAGGATTTCAGTCAAAGGGAGGACAACCCTCCATGTGAGGAAGTGAAGTGACAACAATTAGGCATAGGATCTAAGAAAGAATTGCCAACCCTTCCCCAATCCTATAGAAAACAAAAGAATCTTTGAGTTGTCTTATATGCTAGCATATTTGGGGCTATTTTGTAAGCTTTTTGTTTTGTTTTTACAATGCAACATGAACATTTCATGATTTCTTTTCTGGCTTTCAGACCATGACATTGGGTGACATTGTCTTCAAGAGAATCAGCAAGAGAATTTAGACAAGCCAGCATTTCATATTGCTTTTCTGTGTAAAATTAATGTAATAAAGTGAACTTTGTTTTAAAAAATATCTTTTCTTCTCAATGGTTTTTCATTGACGGTGCTATTGGTGTCAGTGAGCACAGATCACCTATGTTTTCGTGAACCCTGATGACCCAAATGTTCCACGTTACAGGTCAGGTCCGAAGGGTAATTCTCACTCTAAATACCGAACCCATGCTTCCCACTCAGGCATCCTGCCAGGAACACCAGGTGTGGCTGGATCTGCATGGTGGCCCTGGGATTTCCTTTTCCAGTCACATGGGCAAGGTGCTGGAGCAAGAGGGCGAGCAGTGGGCTGGCCCTGAGGGGTGCTCCCTGTGGGCACAGGGAACAGGAAGGCTGGACAACAAAGGAGAACTACACCCAAGAGCACAGCCACAGTGCTCACCCGCCAGCAGGCAGGTGCAAAAAGGTCAGGCACTGACCCACTAAATGCACAGCTTCTCCTCCTACGGGAGGGGCTTAGTGAGAGGCACCAGCAGTGGACAGAGGAAGCTGCACACCAAGGGCAGGGGCAGAGTGCGGAAGGGGAGGGTGTCCCCTGAACACAAACACTACTTTGGGCCAGATGGGTAGGTACTTGTTAGGGGTTGAATTGCATCCCCCCAATAATTCATATGTCGAAGTCCTAACCCTCAGTACTTCAGAACGTGGCCTCATTTGGAAATTAGGTCACTAATTTAATTTAATTAACTAATGAAATTAGTTAAGTTAAAACAAGGTCATACTGAAGTAGGGTGAAGTAGGGTGGGCTCCTAATCTGACATGGTTGGGGTCCTTATAAAAAGGGGAAATTTGGACACAGAAACACACACAAGTGGATATATATGTGAAAATGGGGTTTTGCTGCCACAAACCAAAGACCTATTTGAAGCTAGGAGAGAGACAAGGAGTTAGGCATTTTTCTCTAACTTCTTCAGGGAGAGCTTGGCCCTACTGTTACCTTGTCTCAGACTTCCAGCCTCTGCAATGTGAGATAATAAACATCTGTTGTTTAAGCCACTCAGCTCATGGTACAATGGCAAACTAATACTGTACTCACACCCCTCATCCAAAGAGCTGCCAAGCTGTGCCATTTCTGGCTTTATACTATCTTTCAGCACCCAGAACTGTGCATAGCCCATAGTAAGCCTCGATAAACGACTGAACCTTTCACCTTTCTCTCCTCCTCTCTTCTCGATTCTAGAGCTGAAACCCTGTTACTTGTTCCTTGAATTGTTTCATTGGCTACCCATGGCACCTCCTGGACCCCCTCTCTCTCACCTGCGAAGCTCTGCCCCCTGACAGAGTCATCTTCCTTAAACACAAGACCAATCATAATGCTTCCTCATTGGCTACTATATAAGTCAGACTCCTAAAGCTGGCATCCAAGTCTCTATATCAGGGGTCAGAAAACTTCTATAAAGATCCAGAGAGGAAATGTTCTCAGCTTTGTAGGTCATTTAGTCTGTGTCACAGCATTTAAGTCTCCCACTATATTGCAAAAGCAGTCAGCACAAATGGGTATGGCTATGTTCTAATAAAATTGTATTTATTGACACTGAAATTTGCATTTCATGTAATTTTTACATCACAAAATATTACTCTTTTTTAATTTTTTTCCCAACTATTTAAACATGTGAAAAGCATTTTTAGCTCTTACATTGTAAGGAAACAGATGGCAGGCAAATTTGGCCTGTGGACTGCATGATGTTGACCCTGTAATCATAGCCTGCCCAGTCTTTTTAGTCTATAATATACATTCTACTCTACCTAAGCCTCTGTTCCTTCTGCAATTTAAGTGCTACCTCCTTCAGGAAGTCATCCCAAATTGCTCAGCTGAAATCACTGTCTCCCTTTCTCTAGCATTTTGTCTGCACCAGTGTTTTAGAATGAAGTTCCTCCTGCCTTGCACTATCGCTTCGCTCTCCTTCTCCACCTGCAGTGGAGTCTTGGGGGGAAAAAAAGAGATCCATTATCTGGGGAACTAAATCAGACTGAAGAAAAGAGTTTGTCTGCCTTTAAAGAGTTACTTTACTTCAGTATGAACTCAGACTCAGGGGTTACAAGGAAAAGAAACCAATAGGAAACTACAATATCCCATTCACAAAAATAAATTCCAGATGAACTAAAGAGCTAAATAAATATGAAATATTAGAAATATATATGACGGTAAATAAATAACTTCAAATATAGAGGACTTTCTTATACTAGGGGCAAAACCCATGAAGGAAAAGATTAATAAATTTGACTATCTCAAAAATTTTATGTTTTATATGAAAAAAGACACTATAAACAAAGCTTCAAAAAATGTTTTGGCTCACATAACAAAGGTTAATAGACAGAGTATAAAAATCCCCCAAAGCTGGCACAGTGGTGCATGCCTGCAGTCTCAGCTACTAGGGAGGCTGGGGCAGGAGGATCCCTTGAGCCCAGGAGTGCAGCCTGGGCAATACAGCAAGATTCCTGTCTCTAAAAATAATAATAATAAAAAAATTTTTAAATCTCCCCAAATCAATAAGAAGACCAATGAGTCAATGGAAAAGTGAGTTGAGGATATTCATAGGCAATTCACAATACAAAATATGTTTAGTCTCATAGTAGCCAGAGAAGAAGGTTGCAAGATAAGGTATTATATCATTTTAAAAATCAAACTAGTAAAAAGTAAAAAGATTGATAATACCAAGGATAAATGGCTATGCCTCTGGTGGTAGAGATATAAACTGGTGAGGCTGATATGGAACACCCTTTGACAGTGTCCATTAACATTTTCAATGTGAAGTCCTAACACCTAGCAATGCCACTGTTGTATCTCTCCCTACAGAAGTGTTTACACATGCACAAAAACCATATAAAGGATGCAATAGCCCAAAATTGGACACAAATTCTCATAAGTAAAAAAGAGTTAGATAAACTGTAGTATAGCCATACTATGAAATAATCCGCAATAGATTCGATGAATGAGGTAGCGCTCTATGTGCTGATATAGAAATATAATATCTCTAAGGCAAAGCTCTTTTTAAAAAGGCAAGTTTCAGAATAATATCAGCAGTATAATATCATTGATGTAAATTTTGTTAAAACATGAAACAAAATTATCTGTTTGTATACATATATGTATGTGAACATATAGAAAAAAGTCTAGATGTTTGAGACACCAGATACTAAAATAATAATAGCCTTTACCTCTGGGAACAGAATTGGGTGGGAAATCAAGAGAGCTTTTTGCATCATTTGTGTTGTTCGAGTCTTTTGCAAAGAACTTATTTTGTGGAACTATTTCTTTCATGAGCAATGAATTTTTTAAAAAGCAGATGACTTAAAGTAAAAATATTGGGCTTGAAGAAATGGTTGTAGCCAATTAATCCATGATTTGGGACCTCAGTTATCTCTCCTGTACAGTGGGCAATACAATACCTTCCTTCCTGGCTTTCCTGAGAAGCCCATGAAATAATGCAAGTCGAATGCCATTCAAATAAAACAAGTCAGTAGTGTCATTCTAAGATTCTCAGGGAGTGTCAGTTGGGTTTGGTATTCAGACCATACTCAGAAACTCTGTCATGCTCAGAGAAATTAACCTCTGAAAGCAGAGTCAGAGGAAGGGAGAGAAAAAGAGTTTCCTTTCGACCACAAAGCCGATAAATGGCAAAATTCAGTTTCTTTGACACTGGAGCCACAGGAGGAGAAAGTAGTACAAAGTCTTCTCAGCAAAGCCTCCAGGGATCTAACAAAATTCCCAAAGTCTCCTCCCAATCTCTTCCCCTGGGAACAACTCTCTGTTTTGGAGGGAATTATTTGTACGATTTTGCCTGGAAAGGAGAATTAATTAATAGTTGCTGAATTTAGAGTTTGTACGGGGTCCAAAGCCTGCTTAAATAAATTGAATAAACAGCTGTTGCTGTTATTAGCTATTTTTACCTTTGCCCCTCCCCTCTTCGTGCCCCCTCCCTCCCCTCCTCCTGTCCTGTGAGCATCCCACCAACAGAGGGCGCTCGTTCCCGGTGAGAGCCCATTGGTTTGTAAACTGCCTGTTTTGGTGTCTATGTCCATACAAATCTTTCTGTTTTTTCTTTCTTTTTTAACTGACTGCTATTAGGATAAATAAAGTGATTGGGTGAGGGCGGCCTAATTTAGTCTGCACTCAATCATCAGAGCACTTTTTCTGTACATACTAGAGGCGTGTTCACTATCCCATGATTCTCTAGTACTTATTACTAGAAAAAAAAATGGAGACATGGAATTAAATGCATCTTCTCTGCGCAGCCGAGCCTCGTTCCACCAAGGCAGGGCCGCGCAATGCTAAGTCCTGAGGATACAGCCATCCCTGGGACATGCAGTGTGTGCTAGCTCCAGACCCTGGTGCAGAATGGGTGGGGGTGATGCCTGGGAAAACATCAAAGAAGAGGTCTGGAAGCATCCAAGGGTATCTGCTTGGCAGGGAAATGTGGAGGCAGAGAAGGGAAGAGTCTCTTCCGTGAACATCCTTTTACTCTGGCAAGGGGTTTCAACTTGATCCCTATGACAGTGGGGAATCATTGAGGGGTTTTTACTAAATGTTACTAAATACATTGTAGAAAAATCATTCTGACCATAGTGTCAAGGACCAATGAGAAGGGACAATGCTGAACACAGTGAGATGATTAAGAGGCTGTGGCAGTGGTCCAGGCAAGAGATTTTGGGGGCCTGAACCAAGGCAATGCCTGTGAGGATGGAACAAAGCAGAAAGGCTCAAGAGCATTTAGGAATTAGAATCAATGGGCTCTAGTGACGAAATGCGGGAAGCGCCACCAGCAGATGTATCGGTCAGGATGTATCAGCAGGAGGCAGGGCACACTCAGAAGGTCCTCCTGGTGAAACTCAATGAAAGGACTATTTACTTATAAAGGTGTGGTTAGAGTAAAGGAAGCCAATAAAGCAGGTGAAGAGGCACCCGCTGAGCAACCATAGGAAGCCACTCCCACCTGTAGGTCTGAAGGGGCAATGCAGGGGACAGTTACTGGAGCCACGGCAGGGTTACCCAGTCACAGCTGGATCAGCCTTCCTGAGTACAGAGCCGGGCAGAGAAGGCTGGAGAAGGAATGTGGGAGAAATTGAGAAAAACTAACACAATGTGAGCTCCTTTAGTTGCAAGGGAAAGAAACCCACCCAAAAGGCTTAGACCAAAAATAAAAATGGGGCAAAGGGGCATAGCTCACTAGCTCATGTAACTGGAAAGGGTAGGTGGACCCACAGCTGAACGACAATATTAGTATTTCTCTTTCTCCTTTCCAACTCCTCTTTCCTCCCTCAATGTTTCTTCCCAGGGCTCTCCGTATGGCAGAGACTTCAGCACCTCCAGAGTCACAAACTGAGAACTTGAATCCCGAGAGAAGAGCAGGGACTCCTTCTCCAATTCAGAAGGACAGGGGTCCCCCCGTAAAGGTCGAGGGACAGGCTTGGGTCACTTGCAGTACGTGCTGGAGCCCACTAGTCCTGCCTAGCTCCCGACTCTGCATACGGCTTGGTACTGGACGTTCGCCCTTGGTGGGAGTGTTTACACCACGGAAATCAGCAAACATTGTTGTTAAATATTTAGCAGCACACCACTGACTCCCAGGCCATCATTGTGTGCTGTCACCTGTGCCGTGACAGGTCCAGGCTGAGTCCTGCACGAGCCTGTGCTGAGCAGCCTCCTGAGAGCTGCATGGCGCAGAATCCCTAGAGAAAGGGCTGGAACTGTTAGCAGAAGTGGGGAAGAGGTGCTGGTCTAAAAAGACAAACCACGGAAGGCTATTCAGGGGGTGAAGGAGAGGGAAGCATCTGAGATAACCTGCAGGCCACAGGTTTGGAGGGAAGTGATGAGTTCATGTACAGACAGATTCAGTACAAAGTGCTCGAACACCATCTGTCCTGAGTAAGGCCACACTCTGCCCCCCAAGAAACATATACTCTAATCCAGGAGTCCTCAAACTTTTTAAACAGGAGGCCAGTTCACTGTCCCTCAGACCATTGGAGGGCCGTTGGAGAGTGCGACGCACATTCCACACATGCGCACTGTGGGCCTGGGACGAGTCGGCTGCTAAGCAGGACAGGAAGCGGCGGCAAAAACACCCGGTGGGCCGGATAAATGTCCTCGGTGGGCCATAGTTTGAGGATGCCTGCTGTAATGAGCCAGGTGAGGAACCAAATGCACATAAGCGTCCTACAAGGGCAAATGTAACTGCCACTGAAGGACACAAGCCACATGATTGGAATTTTATCTGCTGCTTCCAACTGTGGTTCCCTGCACTGACCCCACTCTTGGCCATGCCTGGGAAGGGACTGGGTCTACAAAGGGATTCCACACACACCACAACTGCCCGGCACAGGTGAACAGAGGGGAAGCAGTGAGGAAGGGCTACGATCTACAAAGGGAGAACTTAAAAACCCTGCCTTAGTGAATGAGGCTTGGTCTGAGAGCTTGGTAGCAAGACGGCTGTCTTTGGTAAACAAGTAATGGCCCCCAAAGATGTCCACATCCTAATTCCCAGACCTGTTTGTGTGTCACCTTACATAGCAAAAAGGATTTTGCAGATGTGGTTAAAGTAAAGATCTTGAGACAGGGAGATTATTCTGGATTATTCCAGTGGGTCCAATGCAATCACAGGGGTCCTTGTCAGTGTAAGAGGCAGGCAGGAGGGTCAGAGATGAGATGACAGAAGCAGAGGTCAGAGTGACATCATTGCTGGCTAGGCCACAAACTAAGGAATGTGGGCATTCTAGAGGAAGACAGATTCTCTCCTAGAGCCTCTAGAAGGAACACAGCCCAGACACCACCTTGAATTTAGCCCTGTGACACCCATTTTGGACTTCTGACCTGCAGAAGTAGGTCAGCTTGTAAAACAGTATCGTAAAACAATAAATCTGTGCTGTTTAAAGCCACAAGATTTTGTGTGGTAATTTGTTACGGAAGCCATGGGAAACAAATCCAACTCCTAAAGACATCTGGGAAACTGCAGCACTGTACTTGGGCCGGATTGCTTTCAGACCAAGCTGTGTCCCCCAGGGAGGCTGGGACTGACAAATGAGGGCTGGGTTGGGGGCAGAGTGAGGGACCATACAATACGGTATGGTCTTGCTGCATACTGTGCTTCTCTAAGATGTATGAGTCCTCCTAGCCTGAATGAGCCCGAGTGATGCATTATGTAATGCTGGGCCAGGAGGGGGCAGAGGAGCTTCTAGAAGGGCTGTTGGCTCTTATGCACCGGGTGTTATCCACAGCCGTGCATCCCTTGGTCGGGAAGCTTGAACCTTCAACTGCCCTTAGAAATGTTGCTCTTCTCTCTGCTGTGTGCCCCCACTATATTCTCCCCTTATGTATTCTTTGGAGAAGAAAACCTTGAATGATTCACCCAAGCAATGGCTATGTCTGCCTTTAAGACACATTTTTCAATACATCGGTAGTGTGGTGGGCAGATGGTTTAGTCTGTTGGTTGGTAATCAGAGGTCTTAGACTTGTCTGCTGCAGCCTTAAGGAGTAGAAGCTTCAGGATGCAAATTTCACCCCAGTTTAAGGGAAGATTTTTTAAATGGTCTGTCTATCCATTCTACTACTCCCATATGGTAAAACCCCTTTATAGACTGACAACACAACAAATTAATGCATTCTAAAGGTAAGCCAATTACCATGGTATAAATATTCCCACCACGGCCAATTTCAAGTTGTCAGTGTGATGTTGATGAATGCAGAGTTGGGAAGAGATGTGTCCGGTTGGCTCTCACGTGCTGATGCAAGCTGGTTGTAGCACACCACTGCTTGTCTCTACCTTTCACTTCCACTTTCTAACTGGGAGAAGGGACACCCAGCAGACACATGGCTGGAATGCTCAAAGTAGAATAATAGCTAATAGTCTCTAAGCACTTGTGATGAGTCAGGCACTGTTCTAAGGGCTTTACATTTAAGAAATTTAGTCCTTGCAGCAAACCTATGCAGTAAGTAGAAACGAAGAAAACTGAGGCATGGGTGAAATAACCAGTTCAAGGTCACATAACTAATATTAGGAGAGCTGGGATAAAGACAAGCTTAAATGGTTTTTCTCAGTGTCCATGATCTTAAAAACTACACTAAAATATTTCTCTAAAATTACACAATCTAATATAGTTGCCACTAGCCACATTGGTGATTTAAGTATAAATTAATTGAAATTAAATAAAAGTTAACATTCAGTTCTTTAGTCATACTCAAGTCTTCAATAGGCATGTGCTGCTAATGGCTATTATAGTGGACAGTACAGATATAACATGTCCATCATCACAGAAAGTTCTATTAGACATTGCTCCTCTGAAAAAGATTACCAGAAAGAAAGAAGCCACACCTATTTTCTTGGAAACACAGAGTGTTTAATGGGCTTTGCTGACTGCTGCTACATAAAAACTCAAAATACACACAGTTCCATGTCTCTTCCTTCTGAGACAAGCAAATTCATTCATATGTTCATTCATTCATTCACTTACTCAACACACATTTACTGAGCACCTACCATGTTCCAGGACCTGTGAAGGTTCTGGGGATAAAATGATGAAGAGAGGGACACAATAGTCCCCATCCTCCAAGAGTTCACAATCTGATGGAGGAGGTGATGTTCTTGAGTGGTGTCCTGAGGAGGGACAGATGTGGGGAGGGGAGAAAGGAAAGAGAAAGAGTCTCATTTTGGACATGCCGAGTTTGCTGAGTCTGCAAACATCTGAGAGGTTGTGAGGGGCTGGGGCTGAAGTGCAAGGTCAGGGGATACAGACTTAAAAATCATCAGCCTCAAGGTGGTCATTAAACAAAGACCCTGCCTAAGCTCGTGCAGGCGGTGTGTGCAGAGTGAGGAGAGAATGAACCAAGGACAAAACCAATTCCAGAAAATGCCAATGTGTCAGGGGCAGGTAGAGAAACAGGGCCAGTGAAGGAGCCTGAGAAGCCACCTCAGAGGATCGTCACAAGGAAGTGGGGTCACCAAAATCAAAGGCCAGGAGTGTCGATTGATACAGAGAGGCCAAAAAATAGGAGGGCTAATAAGTACCCACTAGAGCTGATCTTGGTAAAAGCCATTTTAGTGGAGAAGCGGGAGTGGGAGCCAGTCTGCAGTGGAGCCAAGAAGAAATGGAAGGTGAAAAAAGGCAGATAATAACTATACAACTAAAGAAATATTCACCTTTGAAGATTATGATCCAAGAGTCCCCACCATTTTTATTGATTGCACTTAAGATGACAGTGGGTGGAGAAATGTCAAGGATCTGGGATGTAGAAGCAATAATGAGTGAAGCAAAGTCTGGGGGCCACGGGAGGGGCAGGGGCCCAGAGCCCAGGTGGAGAGTCAGCTGTGGATGGGGAGAGGGACTCGACCCCACTGGTCTGAGAGGGAAGGAGGAACATAGACACGGAGCACAGTTTCTTGAAGATCAATTTTGGAAGATGAGATGGAAAAAACGACCATAAATATGGGGAAATGGCTGGTGGCTTGGCAGACGACAATGACAAAGAAGGGAAGAAAGTTTTCCTGGGAGGTTTTATATGAGTGTGGAAGAGTGATAATTTGAATGTGCCAGTTAGGTCCCTGAGAGAATGTCAGTGCTGTCCCTAAGCCTGTGGTATGGGGGCTTGAAAGAACTGTCATTCTTCCTGTAAAAACCTTCTAGAAAGGAGAGTGTCCCCAAAGAAGACCCAAATGTCAGGTACACATATTCTGTGAAAAGGTGGTCCATTTGCAGAGTTTTCAGCCACTGGACAGGGTTCAGAGGGAGCCAGCGGGTCATTCTGGGGATGAAAGGGTGAAGATGAAGGGGCTAAGGTTTCAGGCAGAGATAACAAATATGGAACCTGCTGGGATTGCTTGACTTCAAGACACTAGGCAGAGCTCTAGGGTCAGCAGTAGGCCCAGGTCATGTAGAAGTCTTGGTGACACCCCTAACTGAACAACTGTGTTCCTGGATCTCCCAAAACATTGGTGAGAAACATGGGGTCTCAGAAGATAACAGAGTAACAGGCCAATCTTGGGATTGGTTGATTTCCAAGACCCTCACTTCTCAGATGGGAATCATGAAGACTCCCAGGAGATGAGGATAAGTCGTTTTCTGAGAGATCCCAACCCAGGCATGGCAGGGTCCAGATTAGAGTGCTCTTTCTAGTGAGAAGAGAAGAGGCCCCCAGGGCATGAACAGAGAAAGAAATTGAGCAAGGAGAAGGAACAATGATTTAGTACTGAGGCTGGAGCATCGCTGGGGACAATGATGAAGTCTGAGCTGGTAAAGACCACCCAGGCACATGCAACCAAATAAAGTCCCCAAGGGCCAATTCTGCTGGACCCATGATCACCAAGTATATGTGTTTCCAAGTTTCTCTCGCAGATTCACCCCAAAAAGACTTTTCCATTCTACTAGGCAAATGGACAGAAAAATCCCAGTGCTGTCCAAGTAGCCCCCACCTCCCAGGGAGGCACGAGGCTTGGTGATGAAAGTGGGGAAGGTACATTCCCTCTCTGTGTGTTCCAGAAATATTTCTAGAACTGTACTTGGAACCCAGATGTTAATGGAAGCCTCAGGTGGTTTGGGCAAGGCCCTCACCTCTCTCTGCATAAGCACATTCTGAAGGGGTTTCCATTCACCCCATAGAACCTGAATGGCCCAGACACAGCCCTGTCTTCATCACACCACACCAGCCTGAGGGAACTGGACACCACCATCCTAGTCAGCCAGATACGAATATGCCAGGCCCCAGGGGAGACCAGCAGCCCCACAGACACCTGCACAGATGGGAGAGCAGCCACTTGGGACTCCAGGCAGCTGCTACCCTCAGCTCAGAGGTCACTCCCTCCATGATGTGCATTCACCCCAGACACACGCCGGCCTCTGCACCCCCCTCCATAGAGTTCCCCACTGCATTTAATTACTCTGTGCTTTAAATGTTTCTTTACATTTTGTTTCCCCACCCAACTCCATTTGAAGATCCTTTATTGGGTGCTAGGGCCTAGCATCCAATAAATATTTGTAGGAGGACTTGGGCTGGCCTGGGACAGAGTTAACTTGAAGTGAATTCAGTTGAATTGAACCAAAATGATGCTGGGGAACACAGGGAAGAACATTCCCACAGGAACATTCCCACAAGAACATTCCCACAGGTTGAGCATTGTCTCGGCTTCCTCATCAAGGTTCTCCCCCGGACCCACCAACCTCCAGAATCTCTCTCCAGTTCCCCGCCCCGTTGCCCTTCCCCCACCAGGCAGGTCCTCATTGCTTCTTATGGAACAGAGCCGGAGCTGGCTCACTGCTGGGCTCGGCCATGACCTGCATGGGCTGGTTGTTGAGGGCAGCCTCGCGCATCTTGTGGTACATGAACTCGTTCTGGCGGAACATGCGCAGCTCCATCTCTGTCTGCACCCGCATGGCCTGTGGGACACAGGTAGGACAGAAACATGTTGGTCCCTGACCTACCTTGGGGTAAATGATGCCCAGTCACCGAGATTCAAATCTATCCCCTCAGAAGATACACACGAAGCACACATGCACATGCACACACATACACACACACACACACACACACACTGGGGGCCTAACATCCTGGCAGGGGGCCCAGTCTGCTCAAGAGAGAGAGAGTTGGACCCTTGGAGAGTAGCTGGAGGGATAGTTCTCAGCAGAGAATTTTTGTTCTCAGGAACTGTCCATTGGGGACCTGGATTTGAACCCTGGCTGCTGCACTTACTGGTTTTGGGACCTCAGAGAAGTGACTTAACTGTTTCAGCCCTCAGTTTTCTCACCCATGAAATGGGTGAGATTCCTTTGTACCTCACAGTGGGTTAGGAAAATTACAGTGTGTGACACACAGAAAGGCCCTCATTCTACCGTATGTCCATTCAAGAAATGTTTGTCAAGGCCCAGGCTTTGCTCAGGGGCTGAGGATATGGCAGTGAATAAGATCGAGAAAGACTCTGCCTTTGACAAGCTCAATACACCAGACATACAGCTAGTTACCCCCCATTTTCTGCCCCTCACTTGGTCCTCCTGACAGCTTTGAGAGACTGATGTATTATATCCATTTTAGGGATTTGGAAACTGGAGACCTGAGAAGTAAAAGGACATCCACATCTGAGGTCACACAAGTCCTAAATGTCATCATTCTATGACACATTTCATGACACCAAAGTCTGTCTGCTACACTGTCTGAGGACAGCCTTGTCACTCTCAAATAAACCAGCCCTTCAAAGCACAAAGGACACCAGCAGCGCCATTTGCCAGGAGCTGTTCTAAGTGCTTTTCACACATTAACTCATTGCACCCTCACCACAACCCTATCCTTCCCCCCATTTTACAGATGAGGAGACTGAGGCCCATACATTCAATGTATGTGCAAAGTTATACAGCTAGAAAGTGGTGAAACTGGAACTCAGTCCTGGTAGTCTGATTCCAGAGCCTGTGATCCCAAACTCCACTCTGTGTAGCCCAAAATACTCTCTAACTAGGTGGCTGCACACACAAATATACATACACACATGCACACCTTTGTTTAGGTTTTCCCAGTCCAGGCTTGGGCCATCATGATTCAACAGACTCAGGGTTCAAGTCTCACCTTCACCATTAACTCATTATGTAACTGTGGATATATGACTCCCCTTCCCTGGGCCTCAGTGTCCTCATATGTGAAAAAAGGGGAGTGGGCTAAAGCGTTTCTGAGTTCCCTGCTGGTCTAGCTGCAATCTACAGACTTTCCTAAAGTAGAGTCCACCTGAACTCAGACTCTCATCTTCAGAGAGCTCAGATCAGGCAGGGAGCACCCAGCCCCAAGATGCTACTTGCCTCTAAGTCCTTGGTGATGGGGTGGGAGGGTCCATGTGTCACCAGGAGAATGGCATAGGCTTTGCAGATCATCCCATGCCCCACCTCAATGTTACCAGCATGCCAGTTGGTCAGCCCTGCCCGCATCACGGCCATGCCCAGTTGGGCGTTGTTGGGGTGGTAGAGCTTCCTGCAGGGCATAGCAAACAATCACACAGAGCATCATCCCAGCCACCCTTACATCTGTCTGCGTATCATCTGACAATTTATAAAGTGCCCTTATTGACTAAGTCTGTCTGCTCCTCCCACCAGCACCATGCGGTCCTGCGGCCTGCTGAGGAGACACAGAGACCAACATCCCACACGGTGAGGACGTGAGAGCCGGGACTCTGACTTGGGCCACTCAGCCAAGTCCTCAAAGGGAAAGGGGACCAGGATTGTCCTCTGAGCTTGAGCACAGGAAGCCGGGGCCTCTCAGGAGCACCTCAGCACTCTCTGGGGAAAGTGACAGGAAAGTCAAGGGAAAAAAATAATTTGGAGGTTCTTCTTGGGACACCATTGTGTTTTCACCTCCTTGGCATTCTCTTTGCAGGGCTTCCTTTTAACGTGTTGCACAGTTTACCTGTATTTTGTGTATGAGTAACATCCCCTCAAAGAAACAAACCTTCTTTTGCCAACTTATTCCTTTGGCCAGAAACACAAATTCACATGACAATGTGGTCACAGAAGGCAAGAGAGGATATTGGCCAAGGGAAGGCAAGAGATTTGCATTTTACAATTCATAAGCAAGGATGACTGCTGCCTCTTTAAAAATAATAATAATAATAAAAGAAAACTCACAGAATTAATTTCCTGTATTGATTATTGGGGGGGGGACTTTCCAAACACTTAAAATCAAGTTGGACTTAGCCTTAAGGAAATCAAAAGCAGACAATGTCATCCAAGGCATAGTCGTCCTGGAGGATTTGGGAAAGACCAGGGATGACAAATAGATTTCAACTCAAGTACTAGCTCTGGTTGTTTGGTCATTACTGCTTGGAGCACCATGATAAAAAGGCTCAGTCATAAAGAGAGCCATGATTGATTACTCATGTCTGCTGTGGGTGCAGGAAAAAGAGGCAGCAGTATGTGCGCTATCTATTTGTGACTTCTGGAATAGACACACTTCCAGGAGACTGAGACCCAGGATTGTCACCTACATGTAGCCATCCACCATCCTCCTGGCATAGTCCGAGGCCTCTTCAAAGGCCTGGAGGTAGGAGAGGACCTCTGAAACAATGCTCAGTATCCGCAGCATGTAGAGGTTGGTGTCAGCAAACACTGGCTCCTGCTTCTGCAGGCACTCCCGGCATAATTTTACAACCTAAAGTGAGACATAGTCCTGCCTGTTACCACTGCACCAGAGCACATGCTAAATTCACATATGGGAGCATCATGACGACATTGGACACTCATTCTTTTAAGGTTGGGGAAATTGCTAACACAGATGGGAAAGCATCGGTTTGTGATTTAAATAACAAAATGGTACTATTTGGCTAAGTATAGGGATGGAGAGGGTAATGGTGGGAGATATGGCTAACACAGCAGAGCAAGGAGTTTTCAAGTCAGTAGGTGGCAGGGAGCTATGAAAGCTACCCACACACACACACACACGCACACACACACACACACAGTTAGCCCTACGTATCTGTGGGTTCCACATCTGCAGATTCAACAAATAATGAATCAAAAATATTTGAAAAAGAAATAAAAATAATAATACAATAAAAATAATACAAAGAAAAAAACAATAAAATGTACACAGTATTTACATTGCATTAGCTGTTATAAGTAATATAGAGATGATTTAAAGTCTACAGCAGAATGCGTGTGGGTTATGTGTAAATATTTCACCATTTTATATAGAGGACTTGAGCATCCATGGATTTTGATATCCTTGGGGGGGGGTTCCTAGAACCAATCCTCATTGAAATCAAGGAATGACTGTATATATATATATATATATATATATATATATATATACACTCATATACATACACACATACACACACATACATAAATGTACATGCAAATATATATGTGTGTGTGTATGTATATATTAATATATATAATCACAACAATGCAATGAGATAGGTACTGTCAATACTAATGTTCTCATTTTACCAGATGAAGCACAGGTAGGGTAAGTACTTTGCCAAAATCTCACAGGTAGTGAGCGACAGGTCAAGGATTCTAACCACGCTGTTGAGCTCCATTCTAACCACCACTCCCATGATTCTCTACCCTCACTGTGCTTTGGAATCATTTGGAAAGCTTTTTAAAACACTGATGTCCAGGCATTATCCCAGACTGATTGAAACCAAGTATCTGACAGTGGATGTGTAGGTAGTATAAGCCCCTGGGTTGGCCTTATGCTCAGTAAGGCTGGATAATCATGTCCTACTGGAAGTGTACAAGATGGGTGAGTGGAGAAGGAGGCTCCCAGGAAGTTGGGAGACCCCCCCACCAAGGAGGATTCTGCCTTGGCCCTGTTGAGGAGTAAGATGGGCCTGACTCCAATCAGCTTGGAGTCAGGCTTTCCAGACTGATTTGTGTGTAGACATAGGCTTACGCTGCACCCTACAAAGTGGAATGGTCTCTAGATTTGAGTTGTTCATTGTTCTCTCTTCTGCTCTTGCTGCTCTCATGAGAGAAATGCCATACAATTCCTTCCATTTAAAATGAGTGAGAACTAATTTTGCTCTGACGATTTCCCAGAGCCCATGAAGCAACAAGGTAGGGATGTGGCAAAACGATGGCTGGCGTTCAATTCATCCTGAAGACAATCCTCTAGAACCCTTGGGGGCGGTGTCCAGCCCCACACCTGGCCCTGCCAAGTTTGAATGGAAAAAAGGAGGAAATGAAGAGGAGGAAATAAGCCAGGGGAATGGAGCCAATGGAACCCTCCTGCTTGCTCCAGCTGCTAGCTCATGCCTTTGACGTAGATTTTCCATATTAATATCAATTTGTTCACCTGACTGTCTCCTCACCTGTCAGCACTCCTAGGAGGCAAGGAGCATGTCCTGTGTTGGTCACCCCAGTAAGGGCTCAAAAATGTACAATAAATGAGTTAGTAAGGCGGGAGGAAGAGGAGAAGGGAAAAGCAAATAAAAATGAATCGAAATTAATCTCCCGCTTTGCCATGCCCTAGTGGCATCCAAACCTGGCTACGCCCCCTTGTTGCTTAATGAACTTGGGGGAAAAATACCAATTCATGGTGCTATATTGTGATTGGATGAATCACATCTTAGGGGGTGAGAACAGGAACCAGTATTTCCAACAAGCTGCCTGAGTTAATTCAATGCAAATGCTTTGCAGGTCAATGTTTGGCAGTGGGTTTCCACTTTGGCTGCACATTGAAATCACTGGAGAGCATTAAAAATCTTGATGTCTGATTCCCACCCCCAGAGATTTTGGTGAAACTGTTCTGAGTGGAGGTCTGGGCATTAGTATTTTTCAAAGGTGAATCTAGTGTAGACATAGCTGAGAATCCCTGGTGCTTCAAGAGCCAAGTTCAAATGCTCAGTCAGTTGGTAGAGACTGAAAACTGTGGCCAGCACATGCATTCAGTTATGGGAAAGCAGGCAACCCATGGCCAGCTTGTCCCGCGGCCATCTCCTGTCCTCTATCTCTGATGTCAGGCTCAGCCATCACAGATTCCCCAGGGACAGGTGCCCGGCTGCCTTTGTTCCCCTCAGACCCAGTTTCGGTGGGTCACATAGTCACTGAGAACACACCCCTAAGAGGTGCTGAAGGTTTAAGGGCAAGAAGAGTCATGGCCTCTACCAAAGGACATCTTCCAGAAAAACAACCTCCTTGGCGGCCTCCCTCACCCTATTTCCCCTCCCTTACTAGACAACTTTTCCACCCTCCTCTCCACCCTCATCCTCTATAAAAAATGAATTCTTACCTCATGATACAAACCCTCAGAGCGAGCCTTGTCTATTTTTTCCAGTGTGTCCTTGGAGAATTGTATCATCTCCTTCACCACTTCCTGAGAGGGCTGGGAGAGCGAGAGACATTGAGCTGAGACCCCTTCGTGAGGCTGCCCACTCTACCTTTGAATAGCTGCCGCCTTTGACATCCCATGTCCTGCAAGATTAAGCCTTCCTCGTTCTAAATGCCTCATTTCTGAAATGCTACCCAAGGTCCCTGTAGCTTCTCCAGCACCCTCATCACACTTCTGACTCGTGATGTGTGTTCTATGAACCAAGTCCCTGAGCCTTGCTGCCAGACAGTCGTCCCCAGCCTGTGCTCATTCCTGAGTCTTTGGATCCCAGAGCAGAACCTGACATTGATCCCTGTTGTGTTTTCTCTGGCATTTTGGATTCTATCACCCAAAAATATTTGCCATTCTTCCTCTTTGCCTCAAGTCAACCTCATATTCCACAGGTATGCCCTTGCACTTTTATCTTCACTCAAGTCATTGATTTAAATATTGATACTAGCCAGCACAGGGCTGAAGACAGAGCCCAAGAACTTGACCCCAAAATACTTGACCCCATCATAACTTGACCCCATCATACTCTAGCTTGTCACTGGAGTTCATTAAGGAGGGCCCTTGTGATTATGGTTATTCAAACCCTTCTAAATGTCTTACCATCTAGCCTATGTTTCCGTGTCTTGACAGAAAAGACATCAAAAGAAAATTTGTCAGCTGTCTCTGTGAAATCTAGACTCATTAAGCTTACTGTATTTGCCTAAGCAGCCTAGCCATTTCATCAAAACAAACAAACAAAAAAAAACACTCAAGGTTTTGATATTTTAGGCAAGGAAGTATCATAAATAAGAAGCCAGTTCCCATGAAAACATCATAATTTTTAATAAAAGTGCCACATTTCTCAAAGTCCGAAGGAGAAATTTCCTTGCTATTCTTACTTCTATCAGAAGCTCTTTTCTGAAACTTTTTTTTGTTTAAGCAAATATTGTAAAATTTTTTCCAAAATGAAAACAACTTTATTATTTATTCTGACTGTAAAATTCACATATGCAAGTTGTGAAAAATTAAAATATAAAAAAGTATGGAGAAAAAAAGTAGAAATCCCCAAAACCCAACTAAATATCACAGTTAGCATCTGGAGAATGCATTTTCTCACGCAAATATACAAGAATGATATTTAAAATATTTAATGACTGGTACAGGAAACAGACCGACCAATCGAAACACAGACTCTAGCCATCCACAATGAGTATGTCTATGTGGCTTACCAGTGAGTGCTGGCTGAAATTCAGTTCTATGGAGCACACAGGAGCATGTGTGTACGTGCCAATAGGATCAAATCTTTCTTCTAACCGAGGTAATACATGTTTCTGTATATAGCATTTTTTCACTCAGAAGATTGTAGACATTTTCACATATCAATATAAAAATATCTATATCTTCACTTTTAATTAATGTAGAGTTTTCCACTGTATGATTCTAGAAAAATATATTTAACCAGTTCTCTGGTTGTCCAATTTTTTCACTATAAAGAATTGGGCTTGGCCAGGTGCAGTGGCTCATACCTGTAATCCTAGCACTCTGGGAGGCCAAGGTGGACGATTGCCCAAGGTCAGGAGTTCGAAATTAGCCTGAGCAAGAGTGAGACCCCGTCTCTACTAAAAATAGAAAGAAATTAATTGGCCAACTAATATATATATATTAAAAAAAATTAGCCGGGCATGGTGGTGCATGCCTGTAGTCCCAGCTACTCAGGAGGCTGAGGCAGTAGGATCGTTTGAGCCCAGGAGTTTGAGGTTGCTGTGAGCTAGGCTGATGCCATGGCACTCACTCTAGCCTGGGCAACAAAGCGAGACTCTGTCTCAAAAAAACAAACAAAAAATCTTCCTCAATTTGATGATGTAAGGACAAGTGTCACTTTAAGCTCTGGAAGTGATTCGATTTTTTTAAAGGAGGCAACTTCCAAGATTCTCAAAACAACCTTGCAGAAAGGTTGTTAATTAAAAAATGCAGGCCGGGCGTGGTGGCTCACACCTATAACCCTAGCACTCTGGGAGGCAGAGGCGGGCGGATTGCTTGAGGTCAGGAGTTTGAAACCAATCTGAGCAAGAGTGAGACCGTGTCTCTACTATAAATAGAAAGAAATTAATTGGCCAACTAATATATATATATAGAAAAAATTAGCCTGGCATGGTGGCACATGCCTGTAGTTCCAGATGCTCGGGAGGCTGAGGCAGCAGGATTGCTTGAGCCCAGGAGTTTGAGGTTTTTGTGAGCTAGGCTGATGCCACGGCACTCACTCTAGCCTGGGCAACAAAGTAAGACTCTGTCTCAAAAAAAAAAAAAAAAAAAAAAGAATAGGGCTCAACAGCTCCTTTAAATTTGTTGCTCTCATTGTTTTGTGAGGTCACCCTCAATAAACTACCAAGAAGTAACAGGACGATGGGCATTTGTTCCAATGAAAATATATCCCCCTCTGCAGATGGAGATATCTTCCCTCAGTCTCCCAGCTGTCCTGAACCAGGGGTGTCCATCTTACAATGGGAGAGGTCTCTGGCCAGGATAGCCTGCTTCAGGGTCAGGATCTCCTAAGGAAAGGGGTATTATATGTGTCCTTCTGCCCACCATACCTGCTTTGGCTTCTGCATAGTTCTTGACTATCCCTACAATTTTGACTACCCTTGTTTCCAAACCCTCTGTACCTGGGCTTCCCTGGAATTCTTCTGTGTGTTGCATGGACTGGCCCCAACAATTGGTGCATGCACCCATCAGTGCACTGAGTTTGGCTTGCAGGTCTCACTCCTGGCTTAACCTTTGCCTTGACCTTTGATTTGGCTACAATTTCTGGCTTCTGGCTGCCTTCCTGCCACTACTCAGCTGCTGCCTTCGAGACCCGGAATGTTGTTTAGCCTTCTGTTAACTCAAATCATGTCTTTGTTCCAGACAAGTCATTTCAGTGTGTGCCTGCTTTCCTAAGCCCATTTGAATCAAGTCCATTAGTAAACTCTTGCCTTGTTGTGCAGAGTTCTATGACTGGTCGCCCAGAGGTATACCATCAATCTGTCAGATCATATTTTTAGTTTCATCCATAGCTTGTTGCCCAAGTAATGTGACTCACAATATCATGTCTGGTTTATAACCACTAGCCTCTAATCTACTGTAAGTTCCATAACCTTTAAAACTCAAAATTCTTAATGAATCTTCTGGAGTAATCAGTAGCTTGCAGGGTAGATTTGGAGAATACCAAACATTTAGGTGTTAATAAAAAATCTTCCTCAGGCCGGGCTCGGTGGCTCACGCCTGTAATCCTAGCACTCTGGGAGGCCGAGGTGGGCGGATTGCTTGAGGTCAGGAGTTTGAAACCAACCTAAGCAAGAGCGAAACCCTGTCTCTACTATAAATAGAAAGAAATTAATTGGCCAACTAATATATATAGAAAAAATTAGCCGGGCATGGTGGCACATGCCTGTAGTCCCAGCTACTTGGGAGGCTGAGGCAGAAGGATTGCTTGAGCCTAGGAGTTTGAGGTTGCTGTGAGCTAGGCTGACACCATGGCACTCACTCTAGCCTGGGCAACAAAGTGAGACTCTGTCTCAAAAAAAAAAAAAAAAAAAAAAAAGTGCAACATGTGATAAACCTATTCTGAGAAAGTAAATGGGGCTGTTCCACTTGGCTCTGTTTTTCAGAGTAAAGACAGAAACCTTCCTATTTGCAGATGGGATTTAAGGAACTCCCAAACTGTCCTCTCTGAAAGCATCCAAATAAATAGAAAGCAAAGAGGGAGAGGGAGGCAGGAGCCAGAGGAGGAGGGGGAGGAATGTGAGGGGGCTGGAGGGTGGGTAAGAGGGATGTTGATTCCCCAACAATGAAAAATTGGCACATCCCTATTGTGGAAATCATGGGTGAAGGCTGGAGAGAAAGAAAGAAAAACCTAAGCAGCCTAAACAAAGAGAGTCTAAAAGTACAATTGAGGGAAATGTTACATATCGTGGTGTTATAGTCTCATTAAAAAAATATATTTGTTTTTTATTTCTATGTAGATTTACATATGCAAGTATTAATTAAAGGACCTAGAAAAGATTTTGATGCCAATTAAATGTTCGAGGCTGCCATACTGAGGTGGACTGTTTATCAAGCTAGGACAAAGCATTATAAGGAAAAGGAAGTAAAACAACTGTGGTGACATTGTTGATAGTCCACCTTAAAGAAACTTTTAATAAGTTAATCCAGCTTCCCATTTTACAGATAAAGAAACTGATGTCCAGAAGGACATCCAGACATTTAGGGTCACATTTAGGCCCAACCTCAGACATTTAGGGTCACAGCCAGAACTAGAAGACACACTTTCTAATTCCTTTTTCACTATTCTTTTTTTTTTTTTACATTTTTTTTTTTTTTTTTTTTTTTTTTTGAGACAGAGTCTCACTTTATTGCCCAGGCTAGAGTGAGTGCCCTGGCGTCAGCCTAGCTCACAGCAACCTCAAACTCCTGGGCTCAAGCGATCCTGCTGCCTCAGCCTCCCGAGTAGCTGGGACTACAGGCATGTGCCACCATGCCCGGCTAATTTTTTCTATATATATTAGTTGGCCAATTAATTTCTTTCTATTTATAGTAGAGATGGGGTCTTGCTCTTGCTCAGGCTGGTCTCGAACTCCTGAGCTCAAAGGATCCGCCCACCTCGGCCTCCCAGAGAGCTAGGATTACAGGCTTGAGCCACCGCGCCCGGCCCCTTTTTCACTATTCTTTCTCCTTCATCATCATGGCCTTTTTTTATGTCTTAGGAGGAATTTACTCTTAAAAAGGCGTACTGCACTTAATTTTTTCTGCTCAGTTTTTAAAGGTGAGTTATTTATTTGAATAGAGAAAACTAATTTGATGTAAAAATAACAGAAAACTTCTGCTTTGAATCTGGGTGGGCTCGATCAGAAATCATCCATCTTTCATATCAAGAGAGATGCCAACTCCGCAATTCAGACTGGAAGACGTGGGCACATTGTCACCAGCTGGTAACAGAACATCTAAAATGAAGGTATAGGAACTAAAGACCACACATCACCAGCTTAAATACCAGGTAAGCATCAAAAGATTCAGAGAAATAATACATGGCTGTTTTATTTAATTTTGGAAGAGAGAAAGGAGGGCAGCTTTTGAAGGTCTGGGTGAGGTAGGGTCCAGTAGCTTATTCACTGTCACACCTACGATGCTACGCTGGGTGCCTCACACGTGTATCCCGTATACATTTCCTGGAATACAGAACCTTTGATCTGGGACAAGGAGGTTGTTCTTATAGAAAATACATTAATCCTTGGGTCCCAGCTGCTTTCTGGGAGAGACGACTCTCAGTTTCCCCACTCCTAGGCATTGTGGACCTGTCAGTCACAGCTCCCTCTTCTTACGTCTGTCTGTATGGACTGTGCTTGAACCCCCATGGGCGGCTGTGGGTCTATGTGTGAGTGTGTCTGCCCCTTGTCATGTCCATAAATGGTGGCATACATAGTGTTACAGGTTGAACTGCATCCCCCAAAATTCATGTATGTTGAGGTCTAACCCCCAGTACCTCAGAACATGACGTTATTTGGCAATAAGGTCATTGCTGATGTAATTAGTTAAAATGAGATCATACTGGTTTAGGGTGGGCCCCCAACCTGATATGACTGGTGTCGTTATAAAAAGAATGCCATGTGAAGAGAAAGTGACAGGAATGGAGGGAAGACCGTGTGAAGAGACACAGGGAGAAGACGGCCATCCACAAACCCAGGAGAGAAGTCTGAAACAGATCCTTCTCTCACCACCCTTGGAAGAAACCAACCCTCCAAAACTGTGAGACAAATTTCTGTTTTTTAAACCCCCCAGTTTGCGGGACTTTGTGATAGCAGCCCTAGCAGACTAATACATGTGGCATTGTTTGGCCCCTTAATTCTTTTCCCTTAAGAAATAGAGCTCATTCCATATCTGTACATAAAGGTATACCTCGTTCATTTTAATAGTTGCAGAGTATTTGCTTCATTGAAATATTTCCCTATTGGTAGTTATTTGGTTTTATTCAACATTTTGTTGTTCCCAACAGTGCTGCCACAATGCTGCTTTATACATGTATCTTTGTGCACATGTGTAAGCATATCTTCAGGGTAAATTCTTAGAAGTAGAATTTCTTGCTCAAGGGGGGAAAGTATTCTATATTAAGAATAAAAATAAGTTAATGGTAAAAAAAAAAAAAATCTAGAATAGCCAGAGGATGAAAGGAAGAGATGAGTCAAGGGAGGGAACAGTGTCATCTGGGCATTCACGCCGACACCATTGAGTAATGAAAGTCATCGAGGGGGCCACATCAGCTGTACTGAGGAACCAGTTTCGCTTGTACCCTTTGCTCTAACCAGAGGCAAATTTCTGCCCACATATAAAATGCAGAAGTTAATTGTGTGTTTGTATTTTTTTAGAGATAGGGTCTTGCTGTGTTGCCCAGGCAGGACTCAAACTCCTGGGCTCAAGTGATCCTCCCACCTCAGCCTACTGAACAGCTGTGTGCACAAGTGGACTGTTGTTACGCAGGAATGCTCAGTTAACTTCCCCTGAGGAGTCTGGCTCCTGATTAAAAATCTGTGCGGGATTTGTCAGACCTGACCATAGGCAATCACAAAGGTTCTGCCTGGCGGGCCTGGGGGAAGCCTGCTCTCCCCACACCAGACACGTGCACAGCCAGTGCCTGGCACCCTCTGAGGGGGGTTGTAGTCAAGGACTCAGGCTCCCCTGGCTGGTATTTGCATTCCTAGACCCCGTGCCTTTGTTCCTGGGTCTTTTTATCTGGCCTCCTTAGGAGAGGAGAAGGAGGAAAGCTTGAAGACTTCCCCCACTCTGACTCAGTACGCAGTATTTTTCCATTCCTATCCCTTCCGCCTCAGTCTTCCCCCAACCCCAAGGTCCGCAAAACTGCTGGAGCCTTTTGTTGGAGCTCCCTCAGCAGAGAGACGCCCCCCACTGTGCTGATCCACTGACCCTCCCTGGGCACCCGCACCACTCCGTGGGAGGTCGGGGACCAGGAGGAGTCAGCACTTTCTCCGGTTTTAGCTTCTTGCTTGTACTATTACAGTAAGTGGTTAAAGATGTCACTCTCATTCCTGGCTTGTTGCTTTCACCGGCCACTCTGACACCTGGCAGCTCAGCTCCTTCTCCCAACTGAGCTGAGCTCCTGACACGCCCCCAGTAAGCCTGGCTCTGGTGATCTCCTCTCAGTGGGCTCATGGAAACCAGCAACAGCGACCCCCGAGTTAAGGATGTTAACCCATCTAAACCGTCCCCCCCAACCCCCCGTCTTCATATCTCCCATCACCATGGGACTAAGAATATCTTAGCGATAACCAGGCAACAAATCTCTCTGCCCATCTGGTCTTGATATCTGAATCCTCAGCATTACTTAATCCTCAGCAAAGGAGCAATGGGAGGAACCAACATTTGCAGAGTGCCTCTTCTGTATGCCAGTCCCTTAAGCATGCATCATCTTGCTTACAACAACCTCTTGTAGTGGGGCCATCATGACAGCTGAGAAACTTGAGCAACTTCCCCAAAGCGGTGGTGTCAGGACACTAGCTGGGACCCACCTGCAGTGCTCTGTCCACCATCCCATGCCACCTCCCCAGGGCTTACAGGCCGCTTCCCCGGGAAGCTCTGGACAGGGGTGCGAAGCCACCCTTGACTGGCCCCTGCAGAAGACGGCCACAAACTGTGCAGCGGCAGGGCTACATGTACCTTGGGGTCGGCTTTCACCCCCAGGAAGAGGTCGTCCTTCAGCTTTTTCTGGCAGTGCTCACACGTGCAGTCAAAGTAGTACTGCTTCTTCAGCTGCTTCTTGCGCTCTTCACTGACATTGAGGAAGTCGATGTAGGACACGGTCAGCTCCTCTCCTTCTGAGATCTTGCCCAGGGCCCGGAGCTCAATTCTGGGGCAGGGTGAAAAAAAAAATGAGTAAGTAGAATCTAGGCCTATGGAAATGGATTCGTGCTCTCTAAGGCTTCATGAAGTCAAGTCTGAAAGACAGTGACTTCCACTAGCACTCTGAGAACACTCCCATTCCCCTCAAAAGGGGAACGTGACTTAAAGGACAGTTTTCTGGATAATTCTGCTCCACTCATTATAACAGTCAAATGTGCTTCATTCCATTAATGGCTCTGGAATCGGGTCACATAGACGCCCAGTAGAGGGCTGGGCTCAGTCATAAAACCATATGCAGCTTCCACACCCAGTGTCAGCCCCGTACATTTAGCTACTGATCATCTGTAACAAAGGAAGGGAGAAGTCATAAGGCAAAAACTCCATACAAGAAAAGACCTAAAAACCATTTCTGGTTAGTTTAGGGACTAATCTCTTGGAAACATATACACATTCAGTTACCCACAGTCTTGGCCCACTCTGTACCTAACTTTAAGCTCCCTGTTACCTTGACTTCAGCCCAGTGGTTCAGGGCTATATCATATGAGGAGACTTATGCCCACTGGATATCAGAGAAGGCAAATAAACAAAGGCTGGCTCTGTCAGCCCTCTGCATTGTTTATTTCTGTGTTTGCTAGGAGACGTGGCTTATTGGTTGAAGGTGGTTAACAAGAAGAGATGGCATTCCAATTCCCTTCTGGCTTAGACCTGATCTCACAGCGCTATCCACCTTACCATGTAATAGACACTGAAGGTGCTGAAGGAAAAAGCCCCCTGCAGAACAGGCAACCAGCTGAGCCCAACAGGTGGAGGCCAGCTCAGAGGCCGCTCAGCCACATACCCTCCAGGCAAGGCCAGACAGCTGCAGAAAACAAGTGGTGAGGCCTGCAAGCTGGGCCCTACGCCATTCTCCTGTATCTCCCCAAGATCCTGGGGCCTCACAGCCTGGGTGAAATGATCACCCAGACAGCAAGTGGCAGGATGCAGAGGGCTAGGGAGAAAATCTGCAGGGAGGTCTGTGCCCATTTCTTTTACCTCCCAGAAAAGCTTAGTCAGACAACATGCAAAAGGCAGGGGGAGACTCCAGCACCCCAGAAGGGTCCCAGTCAAAGGCAGCCCCATACTCTGAGATGACACCCAAGGGAGCAACTGCTGAATGGCAGCGATATGCATGTCCAGGCATCTAAAGTGAGCACTTAAGGATAATAAACCTTCTCCCAAAGTGGGATACACTGACGTGCTCAATAAATGTGATGATATGTATGAAAACAACTCAGATGGAAGCTGGAAAAACCTAAGTGTCTGCTCATCTCTTATTCTTTCTTTCCTTTCTTCCCCACCCCAATTTTCAGCAGCAAGTGATGAGAAGCAAGTAGGAGAAGGCTGGGTGATTCTGCTCACAGCTCTGCTTAGAAGCCTAGTATGTCTGAGTTCAGGGGACCCTCAATTCTCACATGAGGATGCTGACGCAAGAGAGGCAAGCAACTTCCCCCAAAGTCCCACACACTGTGGCAACAGTCAGAAGTGGAACTCAAGTACCATTCACGATTCCCCATGTCATACTGGCCTTGCCTGATTGTTCCCAAGCTGCCTTCCAGGTCATCGATGCACAGGGAATGAGATGCATCAAAGCCCTTGCTTTTTAGGACTCCATTAATGTCCTAAATAGTTCTGTGTGAGCAACTCCTGGGCCAGTGTGGAGTGTGGATCTCTGGTTTCTGGCCCTGGTGGGTAATTAACCAGTTCTTCCCATACTAGCCCTCTTTCCAGAGGCAGCTCGCTGTAGTGACATATCCTAATGCAACAGTGACTCAGTGGACAACTGGGTTGGAACTTCCAGTAACTTTGGAACTTCCAGTAACTTTGCTTCCCATCATGGTTTGACAATTTAAATAAGATCTCAGGGTGCCTTAGATTATACTGATGGTATTAGAGATTTTTCAAAACCAAATTAATTTTATGTCACTTAAATATGAAAAAATGTATATATGTCCACCCCATTTTACCTTACTTGGAAACGGGGGGTTGGGGGAGGAAGAATGGTCACCAACACGGAATAATCTCACTGTGGGAGTCAGGAGATGAGGGGTTTAGCCACGTCCCTCCCTCTAACCAGCTTCCTTGGACGAGTCTCTTTCCCACTCTGGACCCCAGACCCCTTTCATCCCCAACACTCTGTAATTCTATAGCTCAGCTAATGGAGCCACAAGTAGGCAAGTTATTTACGTATTTCTTGCAGAGGTTAGGAACAGAGCCCAGAACACAGAGACTGAGAACTAGGAAGGTCCCTGGAGATGCTCTCCACTTAATCTTTGCTCTACAGATGTGGAACCCAAGCCCAGGACATGATGTGCATCGTCAAAGTCACATGCAGTGCACACCAACACAGCTCATATACACTGGCCACTCCTACCCCTGCTTTCCCAAAGCCCAAACTCCCACACAGCATTTTGTTCTTAATCCAAAGACCATTTCAAGGACTTTCAAGCCCAGCCTGAGAAAAAGACCCATCTGTGTCCATTGGATTGTCATTAAAAAACATCAAAAGTAAAATTTAACCTAAACCACTAATTCATAGTTGGCCAGAAGTGGTAAACAGAACACTATGAATAGATATTTATCAAAATATCACAGTAAGGATGCTATTTTCTCATAGCATAGTGTCTGGGTGAGCAGTCAGGGCTTACAAACAGACACAGTCCTTTATAGGCCAATGGTATCAACAGTCCTCATCTCATGGTAAGCAGGGTTTAGGGTGACAATGTAGACTTCTGCTAAGATGGTGTGGACTAGAAGGATTCATGCTCTGAGGCTGGAGAAGCAGTGGAAGTGAAGAGTGACAGAGGGGGAAGAAAGAAAGGAAAATAAAGCAAAGGCAAGGCAGGTGGTGTGTGGACAAGGAATACATTGTTAATTTAAATGCATTAAAAATACACCATTCAGTGAAGACGAGACACTGGGGTGCAGAAAGATATTACAGACCGACGACAGCCAAGGAGTCTTGGAAATGGGCCCCAGCAAAGCAGGCAAGTGAGGGAGATGGGTCAGAGGAGCAGGGATGCTTGGAAGGACTGACCCACCTCATCTGGGTGTGAAACATGGCTTTCACTGCCTCATGACTGAAAGACAAAACAGACACCCGCATGGAAATCATTACCATTGGCTCATCCAGTGTGGCTAGCAAGGGTGCACAGCATTCTGGGACACACAATCAAAGCTTTGGTCACCGCAGCAACCTTTATGTCAGCCCCTCTAGCAGCTCTCATTGGCTAAGACACAGCCTGGTATAGTGGAAAGCGCACTGAATTTAGAAAGAGAGGGTGCTCAGCCCTGAGCAAGTTACTTTCCTTCCCTGGGCTTCACCTGTAATGAGACTGTTGTGAGACGATGCACCTAAAAAACATATGGGATTTGTTATAATTATCCCACTAACAAGCATCCTGGATGAATAACTGTTGCCTCTTTGAATGTCTGTCTTGGGGAGAGTTTGACTGAAAGTGGAGACTGGTTAGGTCATGCAGGTAGCACGTAAAAATTGTCAGGGTTAGAATTGGGCCCCTAACCCCATGTCCAGGGTTCTTTCCACCATGGCAGGCAGCTGGGCAGTAACTGCAAAGCCACCTTCTTGCACAACAGCCAGGAAGCCTGGATAAAACCTGGGTGCTAGAAATTAGTAGATGCAAAGAAGGCAGAGCAAACACTAAAGATGACCCGAGGAAAGAGCTCCTAGCCTCCTGTGGTTGTTACACATATTGATGAGAGGAGCCCTGGACCACCACTTAGGGGAGCACCATCTCTAAAGCTCTGCCGTATGTGTGGCTGAATGTGATCCTCTTGGCCAAGCAGGTTAAGCTTGGACAACAGCCCTCTAGGGAGGATTCCATGAGGTCCAGGCCAATGACCCCAAGAGGCTTAGGAAGGGAAACACAAATGCTAAGAAAAGATTATCATCTGGGTCCAAAATAAACTTTCCCATCTTGAGAGACTTTCTCAATTACTTAAAAGCCTGGTTTCAAAAATAGGAAGGAAAAGGGAAATCAGAGTCCTTGTTATGTTAAAGCTTAGGCTGGATCCTCATCTGAGAACCAGAAACCATTGTCTTTGGCTTCTAGGAAGTTTTGAGGGGAAACATGCTCATTACTGATGGCTCAGAGTAGACTTGCGTCTGTCATGATAGCTCATCTCTAGGAGCAAAAGCAATTAATATTGGTTGGGCCTCATCCCCCCACACCTCCCTAACCTGAGCTGCAGACAAACAGGTGCTCATCCCGTATGTTGATTTTTATCCACTTGTGTCCCACTCCCAAGATTCATTCTTTGCTCTTATGTCCCTGATCTGAGCCTTCCTGGGGGCAGAGGGCTGACCCCTGAGGGCTGCTCGCCCAGGTTCCTTTGCTCTCTGGCTTCTGGTTGGGGTTTGGCCAACAGGAGGACATCAGAAGGTGGGAGGAATGAGAGGTTGGGGTATTTAGTCCACTAGCTTCCTCTCTGCCGCTCCATGGTTCCAACAGTGGCTGGTTTCTCTGCAGGCACAGCTGTAAGCCACAGTCGAGCAATTGGGGGCCCCTCTAGCATCCTTGGCACTCACCAGCTGCAGGAATAGCATTTCCTTCACTCGCCCCTTCAGATGTAGGGGTGGTAATGGTCTCACATGTTGCTAGACCCTGGGCACCTCACCATTCCTTGTTAGTTTCTTAAACCCTGCCCACACTTCTTTTTTTTTTTTTTGAGTCAGAGTCTCACTTTGTTGCCCCAACTAGAGTGCCATGACATCAGCCTAGCTCACAGCAACCTCAAACTCCTGGGCTCAAGCGATCCTCCTGCCTCAGCCTCCGAGTAGCTGGGACTACAGGTGCATGCGCCACCATGCCCAGCTATATATTTATATATATATATATTTTTTTTTTTAGTTGGCCAATTAATTTCTTTCTATTTTTAGTAGAGATGGGGTCTCACTCTTGTTCAGGCTGGTCTTGAACTGCTGAACTCAAATGATCCGTCCACCTCGGCCTCCCAGAGTGCTAGGATTACAGGCGTGAGCCACCACGCCCGGCCCCTACCCACCCTTCTGTAAATTGTCCCTTCATTAATTTCTATCTGGGCAAACCCTTTTGAGTGTGCCTCCTGACTTTTGCTGGGACCTTGACTAATAGCATGCTTCTGCCACACTCCTTCTCAGTCAATGTCGTTGTGCAATGACCTACCTCTAGGGTAGGTCTGCATAATCCCAGGCTTCATATCTCTGCATAATCCCAGACTTCAAGTTTTAAAATAGTTAGAGGTTTACCTAACACATCTAGGAAGCCTCAAGAAACATGCAAGGACTCAGGAATAACCCATTTTGAATTCTTTGATATCCTCCCTGACACCTTTCTCCCATCCACAGTTATTCTGGAATGAGGCTCCTATTTGCTGTACATTTGAAATCCATGCTAGTCCAGCTTCAGCAGGTCAACTTTGGCTTAAGTCAAGTGGAAAAAATACCATAAGGTCTCCCTATGCCCATCACACACCCCCAGTTAAAGACATACTCACTTGCCGTTGTTAAATATGACGGTGCAGTTGGGCCAACAGTCGTGGTTCACCAGGCCCAGGTTGGGGAAGATGCCCACGCCCACTGCCTGCAGGCCTCTCTGGTCACTGAGAGTGAAGCCGTTGCAGTTAATCTACCCACAGGAAAAGATAAAAGAGTCAGTCAACAGACACAGAGTAGGAACAGAACACCATTCTAGCTGTTGAAAGGGGGCTGAAAAAAACAGAAGACCCAGTCTTGCCCTGAAGTCTGGAAATAAAACAACTAGTTCCCTGTTCTCTACATAACTCCAAATGACTCCCAAGATTAACACTATGGGAGAGTCCCATATCTGCAAAAACTGTAGTCCTTGCATGTTTTTGGTGGTTGTATTCTAAAAAAGGCCAAAGATGAAAATGAGGCTGGGTACAATAGCTCACACCTGTAATCCTAGTGCTCTGGGAGGCTGAGGCAGGAGAACTGCTTGAGCTCAGGAGTTTGAGACCCTGTACCTACTAAAAATAGAAAAATTAGCCAGGCTTGGTGGTACATGCCTGTAGTCCTAGCTAGTCAAGAGGCTAAGGCAGGAGGATCACTTGAGTTTGAGGTTGCTGTGAGCTAAGCTGATGCCACTGCACTCTAGCCTGGGTAACAGAGCAAAACTCTGTCTAAAAAAGAAAAAAAAAAAAGATGAAAATATTCTCCTTTTTCCATATCTGGATCTGATATGAGGCTTCCTTAGTATCTGCCATGGTTTTTCTCCCCATGCCCCACTGCGAATGTGTGTGTGTGTGTGTGTGTGTGTGCCTGCTTCTCCCTCTCCTGCCTCCTTTGCCTACTCACTCTCAAATCCTATAGCTGTTCACAAAACAAAATTGACATCTCTTCGGAGTTATTTTGTGTCTGAAGGATAGTTTTATACTCCCTATTCACAATTTTAAAATCTGATGAGTGCCATATTTAACACCTATCTCTGAAATGCAAGGCGAATCAAATCCGTTGTTACTAATGTAGGATTCAATTCATTTTCCTTTCCTTAAAAGTAAGTAGTTGTTTATAGAAACAGATTCCAAATATCTGTGCTTATGATATGAAAAATGCATAGGAATACATATAACCTATAATGTATTAATAACTGCACACAAATTTCTACTTTATATATAAATACATATATGAACATTTGTGCACTATACATTTGTGCACAATGTGCACTCACATTTGTGCACTCACGTGGCTGTTTGTCACAGATTTGGAGCAGTATCACTTTCTTCATTTATTCTCATAGGACACTTAGCAAGTGCATGATATTCAGCCTGTGAGGACCCCTAACAAGCTGTATTACTTTGGGCAAATTTCTTTCTTCTCTGAGTTCTGGTTTTCCTATCTGTTGGTTGAATAAGTTGGACTAGATGAACTCTAAGGATCCTTTCAGCTCTAACCTTTGGTAATTAGGCCATCTGTGGCCCTAGTCCCTAGGACACTTAAAGATGTTCAGGATTGGTCTAACACACAAATTCACCCCAAGGTGATAGAGCACAACAATTAAGAGTAGAAGCTCTGGCCCCAGAGAACACACACTGCTGCTTGACCTTCCTTGGGCACTGGCTAACCATGTGGCCTTCAGAGGTCAAATAACCTCTCTGGGCCTACGTTCTCTCTTCTATAAAATAGAAATGTTAAAAGCATGGACCTCACCTCATGTTGTAAATACTGCATGAAATAATATATGGGAAGCTGTGGTGGTTAATTTTATGTGCCAACATGGCTGGGCCATGGTGCCCAGATGTTCGGTCAAACATTCTTATGTATGTTTCTGTGAAGGTGTTTTTTGCAAGAGATTAACATTTAAATTGGTGATCTTTGAGTAAAGCAGAGCACCCTCCATAATGTGAGTGGGCCTCATCCAGTCAGCTGAGGACCTTACTAGAATGAAGGCTGATCCCCGCTGAGCAAGAAGGAATTCTGCCAGCAGATGGCCTTTGGACTCAAGCTGCAACTCTTCCCTGGGCCTCCAGCCTGCTTGCCTATCCTGCAGATTTTAGACTCACCAAGCCTCCACAGTCTCTTTCCACAGGGTGAAGACTGGGGAGATGTTAAGTGTGAACATGCTGTTGTTGCTACGACAACAGCCTGCTCGCCATCACCACATAAGGGGCCTGGCCTGCCAGATGGAAGACCACAGACCTGGGCCTGGGCCTCCTAATCCGCCAGGCCCCCAACCCCACCTCCTGGACTCTTGCAGCCTCACCTGGCTGTGGTGCTCCAGCCACAGAGCCCTGACTCCCCCCTCCCTGGTTCATGCCCCTCCCCCCACTGCTCCCCATCAATTTTGCCTTGCAGACCTGGGCAAAGGCTTCCAAAGTAACTGGTGAGCAGGAAGGGATGGTGATTGTGGGTCTTTGTTTTCAATGCGGAGGGAAGAAAATTTAGAATGCACAGATAAGCAAGAAGATAAATTACCATCTAAATCTACCATCCGGAGATAATAAATAAATAAAAGTTTGTATGTGGGATGCCAATTTCAGATAGGGCAGGAATGACCCCATAGTAGACAAGGCCAGAAAAATAGAGTATGAAATGTGAGGTCTTCATTTCAGCTTCTGTCCCCATTTAGTCCTTTCTTGGCCTCTCCTCTGGCATGGCAGCTTCTGGAAACTCCTTAGTTGGACAATCCCAGCTGTCACCAATGTACCTCCTTTAAGAGGACTCATATGCTAGAATCTCTGGATTTTTTTAGTTGTGTCATTTAGGGGCATGTCCCTGGGCTCAGAAATGGAAGAGTGAGTAGGTGGTTCTGCTACATATGGTAAACTGAGGGCAGACATCCCCAGAGCCTCTGGCTGCCTGGGGAGACACAACCTTTATGGAAATAGAGGTCATTGTCCAGGGCCAATGGGGCTTCCCCTTTAGAGCTGTTCACCTCTGAAAAAACCCCACCCTCCCAAAGGGGGAGCAGGGAAAGAAGGAGAAGGACAGGGAGGACAGAGAAGGGCACCCAGGGCCCTACCACTCCGAAGATGTGCGAGATGTACTGCATGCTGAACTGCTGGCTCTGGGGCGGCCAGTACTGCAAGAACGTGTCCACGTCCACCCGCAGCTCCTTCTGCTCCTCCTCCCCAAAGTGCTCCACGTGGTTCTGCAAGTCATCCACGGCGACTAGGCAGCCCTCCGTGAGCCCGGTGCCCTCTCTCTCCACCCGCCACATGATGCGCGCTGCCAGCCTGTGGAGAGAGCAGTGTCAGGGAGGCCACCACTGCATGCATTCATTCATTCAACAAACACTGGGTGTCTGATGCATTCCAGGGACAGTGTTGGGCCCAAGATACAATTTGGAACTGGATGGATAGAATTTCTTCTATCGTGATGCTTCTTATAGTGGGTGAGACATGGTAAACAAGATCATTTTAAGCAGTAAGTGCTATGCAGAAAATAAAACAGGGTGACAGGACAGAAAATGGCTAGGGGAGGAGAAGCTGCGGCCATCTGGGGGAGGGGAAGGTATCAGGAGGAGGCGCGTTTGGGCTACAACTGGAAGGGACAGACGGAGCCGGCTCTGCAAGGCTGGGGGGAGAACGCGTTAGGAGAGAGCAGCACGTGCAAAGACCCTGAAGGAGGAACGAGGGCCGCACGGTGGAGAAACAGCAAGAGGACTGGGGTGGCTGGAGCACAGGAGCAAGGAGTAGAGACCAGATGAAGGCAGAGAGGTGGGCAGGAGCTGGCTCCCAGGGGGCCTGGGGACGCAGAGAGGCACGGCAGCCTGGGTCTCTCCTGGCAGTGTGTCTTCCTGGGATGAAAGCTGACTAGGAGTTGGACGAATCGTTTCCACTTCTTACTGTGTGAGCCTGGGCAAGTCGTTTGACCTCCCTGAACCTATCTGGTGGCCAGTAAAGTAGGGACAGTTTTCACTGCTATGCTGCCCTCCAGAGGTATTCAGGAGACAAAGGGAGGTAATACATGCCTGTGTCACATGTGAACTTACTTGTATTCTTAATGATTGGGTAGAGACAAAGTGGAGAAGGCGGTCACGGTGGGGAAACAATGTGAGCAAAGGCCCGGAGGCAGCCCCGGCATGCACGGCCAGGAAGCAGGGAGGGCTCTGGCCTGGCAGGAAGGAGAGGGCTCTGGGGGGGGAGAGGGAGCAAAAAGGGACAGGAGAGGACCCGGAGAGCACAAGGCCTTAGCATGAGACAGGAGGGGCATACTTCACCCTAGGCTCCAGCCCATTTTGCCAGATCTTCAGTTTTTCTTCAACAGAAGCCAGAAACCCTAATTTTTAAAATGTGAAATTTCCCAATTTGTAAACATTGGTGAGCCAGTTTTAAAATACTAAGCACTGGTGGGCCGGGCGCGGTGGCTCACGCCTGTAATCCTAGCACTCTGGGAGGCCGAGGCGGGCGGATTGCTCAAGGTCAGGAGTTCAAAACCAGCCTGAGCGAGACCCCATCTCTACTATAAAAATAGAAAGAAATTAATTGGCCAACTAATATATATATATAAAAAAAAAAAAAAATTAGCCGGGCATGGTGGCGCATGCCTGTAGTCCCAGCTACTCGGGAGGCTGAGGCAGCAGGATTGCTCGAGCTCAGGAGTTTGAGGTTGCTGTGAGCTAGGCTGACGCCACGGCACTCACTCTAGCCTGGGCAACAAAGCGAGACTTTGTCTCAAAAAAAAAAAAAAAAAAAAAAAATACTAAGCAGTGGAGAGCCATACAGGAGCAGTCCGCAGGCCGGCTCCAGCAGCGGCTACAGTTTGGGGTCGCTGCTGTAGACACCCAGTTCTCCCTCCAAGACATGAAGGGTGTGAACAGAAGTGACCAGATCCGGTCTCTCTGAGGCTCTTTCCTTATTTGCAGTCGGCCTGGCTTCCTGGGGCCTGGGAAAGGTGTCTCTGTCCCCACCCCCAGCCTGACATTTGGGAATCCCAAGCACCATTCCGGGCCCCCGCTCTGACCTGATGTTCTCATTGGGCACCTTCCCGAATCTCTTGATGGCGGAACACTCGTTCTTGTGGTTCAGCCAAGCGTCCTTCTGGCAGGTGCGGTCACAGTAATGGGCAAACTTGCACTGCCCGCAGCGATGGAGCTTCTCCTGCCTCTTGAAGCAGGTGTGGCACACAAAGTTAATGAGGCTGCAAATGAGGAGCAGACACGTGACCGGGGGGCACAGTGGAAAGGGCACCATGCTGGCTGGTGGGAGACCCGAGCTCCCGCACTGACTCAGTGGGCCAGTCCTTGTCTTTCTAGACTTGAGATTCCCACTTTTCAAAATGAGGAACTTGGGCTTCCAGAGGTCCCTCCCAGCTATAACTATCCGTTTAGCAGATATTTTCAAGTGACCCCGATGAGGGGGCCACTATCGCCCTCTGCATATAAGCCCTTCAGTTCAATTCAGGCAAGAGTACATTCATGACCTATCTGTGTTAGTAACTGGGAATGCCACAGATTTCACCAGAGAAACTACTGAACTTGCAGTCACCATGCAGTGTGACAAGACTATGACAGGGTAGCACCAGGTATTCCTGGAACACACTGGAGAAGACACCTGAGGAACACAGGAAGTCTTCCAGGCCAAGGGAATGGGCTGAAATTCCTTATGGTACCCTGGCCAAAAGTCACAGGTCATCTGCACTGTGTCGTGGAAGGAGGAATTTTGTGTGACATGCCCTTCTCATTGTTGAACATAATGTCCCCTTTCCAAAAGGCTCTCAAATCATAATTATCTACAATATGATGAGATAAGAAGCATAGTGGTGTACATGAAAGGAGGTCCTACATGCTATATGTGCCAGTTCTGTGTGTTTTGCAACAGTAAGAATTACAAGGGTACTGATGTCACTAGTGTCATCAGATGTATTCTCCCAGCTCAGAGAGGCTGGAAGTGATGAGGAGGAGTAATGCATGCCCATTCCATGGGTGAGGGAGAGATATACAGGAAGATGAGGCTCCCAACCCTGTGCTTCCGTTCCCCCCAGTGTTCCCATTACAGAGCCACATGTCCCCATATTAAACCTGCCAGTCAAACAGAACAGGATACACAAGAATCATATTTTAAGATGTAACCTGACAGCCAGAGTGAGTGCAATCTGATGTGATCCTATATCTCTGGGCCCCAACTGGACATTCCTGCAATGCAGGGAAGAGAAATCTCTGCCACGGAAACAAACAAACAAAAAAAAATGACAAAAACAAGTTCGGTGACATGCAGGAAAGTGCTAAACTCCCTGGGAGGAAGTGGATATGTAAACTCAGGTTGGAGTCAACAGTCTAAACAGGGATCTCAAAAGTATAAGAAAACAGGGTCTTTTTGGAATCACAGAATTGTAGAGCCTGGAGGAAGAAACTTCACAGAACATCCAAGCATAGAAATCCCTTGTGTCCATCCCTGACCAAGAATTTTCTAATTCCCACAGTGAAAAAGAGTTCACTGTTTCTAGGAACTGTCAGTTCATTGTTGGCCAATCCTATTTGTTGCAAACTTCCTCTGTGTGTTAAGTTTGAATTTGCCTTCCCAGAAAACACTCCTGTACCCTAATTTGTCCCTCTGGATCCTTGCCCCATGCAACAAGCCTGGCCAGGTCAGTTTTTCTAGAATCTGAAGACCCCTGCCTTGCTTCTCATTCATTTCCTTTCTCCAAGTTAAATGCTCCCAAATCCTAGAATAATTCCTGTATTACATGGTTTCTGGAATTCTCCCACCATTCTGGTGGCCTCTGACATTCCTGCAGCAGGTCCCTACAGCCAAAGGAAGGTGAGCATAGCATAAGATCAGGTGGCCAGTGCCTGGGGTCAGGCTCCAGGAACAGCCTGAAGGCCAGGCCCGGTGGTCCCAGTACAGCATCTAGAAGGGGAGAGACAAGTATAGAGCCAGCTGAGCACAATGCAGAGGCTGCTGCTCTAAGCTACATCCTGGGATTCCTAAAGGGCTGGAAGTTTTCAGCCTCTGGCTGGCCAACTCAACACACTGCTATGGCCTCATTTGCTATGAGATATGTTGCTAGTAATTTCTTAATAATCATAAAGTGCTCACGAGCGTGAAAGGTCCATACCTATTTGTAAGTTAGAGCAGGTTCAAGGTTATCCTCTAATAACATCTTCCTTACTCTACACCAGCCTTCTCTTAAGCTTTTCTGGTGAGAGAGGAGGAGGAGAATTACACTAGCATACTTGGAATTGCACAGAATCCACAGCCCATTATAACTAAGCAGAGGGTGTACGCTGCTTAAGAAGGCCATTTGTCACGAGTGTCCAAACATGATAGAGCATATGGGGTTTACGTGGAACCTGACCATTTAGTGGAATCTCTAAACCCCTGGAGATGGGGAGCTATAAATTTCTCTCATCTGTCTTAAATCTAGGTTGCATTCTCTCAAAGGAATTTGAGGCTTGTTAGCAGGGACTGGTTCATTGCTGAAGGATCTGAGTAGATTGGGTCCCAGGAAGGCTCCAAATCATGTCTCCTGGACATTCAACTGTGAGACCCTGGGTGTCGGCACTTCACAATCATGGTGCCCAGAACATAGTATCCAGATATTGTGCTATTTACACTTCCTGGATCTCAACATTGTGCTTCCATCAGTTTGAAAAACTCACATTACTTTAAGGTCAAATTAAAAATATAATCACTAGAATCTCTCGAGTTTCCTCAAAGGTTTCTCAGAGTTTCCCTCTGTTTGCATAGGGCGTTGCATTTTCTAGATAGCTTTATGGAGGTATAATTGACATATAATATACTGCACATATTTAAAAGGTATATTTTATAGGTTCTGACACATGTATCTATGCACAGAACCATTATTCCAATCAAGATAATAACCATATCCATCAACCTCAGAAGTTCCTTCCCGACACTGACTTGTTTAACTTGAACTGGAGCCTTCACCTTTGTCCCTGTCTGGATGCTTTCTGTGTAGCATTCCAAACTGGCGAGATCACTTTGAATTTTCATTCTGTCATCTTTTATATTGGTGTGCTAAGCCTTGAGTCACCTGCAAACTTGAGAGTATGTCTTAGATTGGGAAAGAGGAAGGAGGGTCAGACGCCCACCTCTCAGGTCTTGGAACCGGGACCAGGAACACAAACCCAAGGCAGGAAAGAAAGGGAGGAGAGCCAGGAAGTGGTCTGGAGAGGGAAGAGTTAGAAGCAAGCATAATCGTGCTGCCTGTCACTTGTAACTCCATGCTTGTCTGTTCCAGGGGCTCCCATCAGAGTGCAACCGCACATTAAGATTGCTCTAATATTTTACACCCAAATTGATGTTTTAAAATATTCTAGTATAATATTCTCATCTTTTTATTCATATACATATATTGATGTATTCATATTTCATGTATACACTGAAATTTGAGCCTACCAAACAAAAACTTTGCATGTCACAGTTCTCACTCTGTTCCACTGTTTTAGATTTCAAATACAAATAAAAATTCTGGGTGATCACCTAGAATAACAGAAGTTCTGTTTCTTCATCTTTGCAATCACTGCTTATTTCTAATCCCCTTAAAGTGTGGGAATTTTTAGCATCATAGGGTTGGAGACACGCACTGAAACTTAAGAACTTAATGCTCAAAACAAAACACATATAGCTGGGAACATGTGTGTTAGGGGCTGACTATATAACTGAGGGTCCTCAGAATTAACTTCCAAGTGGAATACAATGTTTATTAAAGGATAAGTAATTTTAAAATGTGCTAACATGAAGTTTACCCAATAGCAAATTTTCAGAACTTAGACCCACATAGATTTTGGGGAAAAGAAGGAATGTTTTATCCCTAACATGGTCTAGGATTGCTGGTGCATGGTGACAGTAAAAAATAGATTGATTTTTATTATTGTTGGCTTTGAATTCTATGTAAAAACCCCTTATTTCCTGTACTGGGGAATGGGCTCCTTGCCCAGCCCTGTCCTTAGTCCACACTGCCTGTGAGGTTTATTAGGGCAAGTTTTCCTAGCCTGGCTCTAAGAGAAAGAATACATCTGGCCTAGAGTTTGCCCGAAGGCTCCCATGAAATGACTTTCTACACACTTTCTACACCTCTAATAGGCCCTGATTATGAAGTAACCTATCTGCCATGAACTGTAGCTATATTATGTCTGTAAGAATAAATTCAAGTGAAATGGCCCTGATATCTTCAAAGTCACAAATAATTACTTTGACCAGGGGAAGGCTGGAAACACCAGCCCTGAGAGGCTGCAATACAGACTTCACCCCAGGCTGGGTGACAGGGAGACCTTTACAATCACCTATATGATCATTTTATCAGGCCTGGAATCAATTCAGCTGTCATTTCAACAATATCTCACCATTGTATTATCTCATGAGATTCTTTGCTATCATTTCAATATGATGACTTTTCCTAAAAAGAAAATCTGATCAATGATTTTTTTTCTCATAGTGAACTCACAGTGGGTTCCAAACGTAAACCACCAACTAGTTCTTCCTGACTCACAAAATCTGTTTTATATTCCATTTTATAGTTTTGCTAGACCTAGAGCCAGGTTTTAAAAGCCAGTGAAACCCAGGAAGCCCTGTGAGTTATCTTACTTAAATTTAGGTCTTCTTGGGGTGAGGCTCACCCTTCTCTCCAGCACGGGCCTGCTGTTAAGGCTTAGCCACGGGGCTGTAGCTGGGGAGGAAAAGCGTGCAGAGTAGGGCTTCTCAAACTTCGGTGAGCACACACCTCCCCAGAGAGCTTGTTTAAACTCAGATTCTAATTCAGGAGGCCTGGGTGGGGCCTTGGATTCTGCATTTCTAACAAGCTCCCAGGTGATGCTGATACTTCAACTTTGAGTACCAAGAATGTAAAGGTGAAACCCAAATCCTGCTCCTTCTGGTGGGGCACACTGGGAAGTGTCAGGTAGACAGGACAGGAAGAGGAAATAAAAATAAATAAATAAAAGCCTGTCCCTCTGGTTTCCATCTCCCCTCATTGGTGGTGGGATGGGTATTATACAAAGTCAAAGCCAGAGGTGGTCAGAGCTGGGTTCAGCTCCTGACTCCAATATCTACTGGCTGTGTGACCTTGACCAAGTCCCCTAACCTTTCTGAGCCTTTTGTTTCCTTATGTGAAAATGGGAATAGCAACACCTAGATCTTGATAACTTTGGAACTAGTGACCATTACTGTTGAATGAAACATACTTACTACTTAAAAAATTGAAACAAGAAGAAAATTACAAAGACGTTCTGAAAGCTCACCACTCTCAGAGCGACTTTAATAGTTAAATGAAATAACGTGTAAAAGTAGCCGGCACAGAGCCTGCCTCAGGATGAGAGCTTAGTGGACGTCAGCCTGGTCCACCCTCCCACCTGTCTGCCATACAGGGAGGTTGGGCCAGGTGACCACTGAGCTCCTGGTCCTCCCCCAGCCCACTCAATCTCAGGCCGCTGTGCAGAGGGAGATGGAGAACCTCCATGTGGGACAAGGCCACGTCCCCGGAATACCCACCCTGCATCCCTTACTTCTCCCAGTGCAGGAGAGTGTTCAAAAGACATGAAACCCTAAAACTATTTTCTAGTTTCCAGAAGAAAGACCAATTGTCCCAGCCAGGCTTAGCTGGGTGACCTTCGGTGAGTCTCATATTCCTATTCATGCAAGAAGATATTTACTCCCATTTATACAGCACTTTGCCATTTTCAAAGACATGTTTTTCTCTCTCTTTGTTTTTTTTTTTTTTTTTTTTTGGAAACAGAGTCTCCCTTCGTTGCCCAGGCTAGAGTGAGTGCCGTGGCATCAGCCTAGCTCACAGCAACCTCAATCTCCTGAGCTCAAGCAATCCTTCTGCCTCAGCCTCCCGAGTAGCTGGGACTACAGGCATGTACCACCATGCCTGGCTAATTTTTTCTATATATATTAGTTGGCCAATGAATTTCTTTCTATTTATAGTAGAGACAGGGTCTCGCTCTTGCTCAGGCTGGTTTCCAACTCCTGACCTCAAGCAATCAGCCTGCCTGGGTCTCCCAGAGTGCTAGGATTACAGGCGTGAGCCACCACGCGGGGCCCATGATTCTTTTTTTTAAAGCTTCACAACAACCTTTAGAGTAGTGGTGGTGATCATTATCCCCAAGGGACGTTATTCTCGTGAGGGTCCCTGACGCTGGCCACTGCTCCAGCAGAGGGCAGATGCAGCCGCAAAGCCCACCTGCCCACCTGCAGCCCTGAGAGCGCCCTGCCCGACAGCTGGTCCTCACTCCCGCTCCACCATGCGGCCCTGCTGGGCTCTGTCATCTGTCAAAGTCAAGAGGGCTGGAAGGGCAGCTGCTGCTCGGCTCCTTGTATGGAAATAGCCAGTTACTGGACAGATAAACGCAAAGGCAGGGCGACTGCGTGGGGGAATGAGCCCTCTGAAATCACAGCCAGAAAGGACTGACCCAACAGTTCTGTCTCTCTGGGATGCTTGCAAACTCTCAGCCTGCCAGAGAAGGGTAGGCATGTGTGGGTTTTCCCCACTGTGCGCCAGACACAGGGGCTTAGGCAGCCTCCCTTTTTCTGATAACAAACGACCATAAACACTACAATATCTTATTTTTCAACAAAGAACAACGCTAGCTTTCATTCATGCCCTTGCAGAGGCGGGAAGGGAAGGAAGGGGACTGAACAGATTGAGGGTTAACTTTGTGAAAGGCAGCATCGGCCCTGTATCTATTTTCCTTCCTTATTCTAGCAACTCCACTGCAAGGTAGGCTTCATAGTCCTCATTTTACAGGAGAGAATGACCTAACAAAAATTGGTTATAAAGAGAATCGCATTTAAAAAAATAAAATAAAATAAAATAATAAAAATACATAGAAAAAATTAGCCAGGCATGGTGCATGCTTGTAATCACAGCTACTTGGAAGGCTGAGGCATGAGGATTGCTTAAGCCCAGGAGTTTGAGGTTGCTATGAGCTAGGCTGACACCACGGCACTCTAGCCCAGGCAACAGAGTGAGACTGTGTCTCAAAAAAAAAAGGCAATTATTCCCAAAATGCAGAATTTAAGAATTATTTAGCAATAGAGCTCACAACAGGTCGTGTGACATGCCAACATGTCTTGCCTCTGCAGCTAAAAGTGCCAAATTAAAGGCAAAAAGTCTGGCTGGGCATTGTGGCTCACACTTATAATCCTAACACTTTGGGAGGCCATGGAGGGAGAATTGCTTGAGGCCAGGAGTTCGAGACCAGCTTGAGCAAGAATGAGATGTCATCTCTACAAAAAATAGCAAAAGGAGCTGGCATGGTGGTGCTGGTCCCAGTTACTTGGAAGGCTGAAGCAGGAGGATTGCTTGAGCCCAGGAGTTTGAGGTTGCAGTGAGCTATGATGACACCACTGCACTCTAGCCTGGGTAACAGAACAAGAAAAAGGAAGAAAGGAAGGAAAGAAAGAAAGACATAAGTCTAAATCTACTGTGGTTGTCCTTAGCATCAAGTACAAACATTTAAGGTTATGATCTGAATACTTACAAACCCTTATTCATTCATTTTCTGAACTAATTGTTCAGAAATTTCTCTAATCCTTTTATTAAATTATTTCCATTTTTAGCATCATTTATCCCCCAACACCCACCCACCAGCTGTTATCTCAGGAAAGGCCACATGTGTGTTTGTGTATCTGCCAGGGCTAATCCTGGTGTTCCCACAGGCTCACATGGAATTACACTGGCTAAAAGCCCAGCTGTCTCCGCTAGACCTAGAGAAGCTCATATTCAATTTTCAAAAAAAGCCTGGCTAACAGTAATTTCTTTAAAAGTACTCAGGTTTTTCTCATGTTCCCCTCTATCTCTTCCCCTACACATGTACATATACATATACAAATGCACATACACAACCTCCTGTACACTTTCAACTCCTTAACCAGAATCATTTAAGAACTTGGCCAAGCTATTATTTAAAGAACTTTTTTAAAGATCCACTAACTGTCCTTGCTCCTTCTTAACATACTTTGTGATGAATTGGATTAATCTATAAAATTCACATTATTAGTTGTGGCAGGCTGAATAACAGCCCTCCCCAAATTAGGACAAAGTCAATGTCCTAATCCTCAGAACCTGTGAATATGTTACCTTACATGGCAAACAGGCCTTTGCAGATGTAATCAAAACTAAAAACCTTGAGATGAGCACAGTATCCTAAATTATCTAGGTGGGCCTAATGTCATCACAAGGTCCTTATAAGACGGAGGCAGGAGGTCTGAGGGGGAGAAGATGCTACACCACTGTCTTAAATAGGAAGGGGCCAGGAGCCAAGGAATGTGGGCAGCCTCAAGAAGCTAAAGATGGCAAAGAAACAGAACTGGGAGCCCATTTTAGACTTCTAGCCTCCAGAACTATAAGATAATAAATGTGTGTTGTTTTGAGGGTATGGTCATTTGTTACAGCGGCAATAGGCAACTAATACATTGGTTTATTATTGCAAACACTTATTTCCCTTTTTATAATAACATGTGTATTCCTGTTTCTTACCTGAGTTTCTGGATCTAACCATTCTGAGGCCCCAGAACCAGCTTTTGATTCTTCTAAAATTGAGGGATGGGTACCCTTTCCTTTATTAAGATTAAATATGATTAACTGAACTGGCAAGAACAAAAGAAAATGAAGCGGACAGTACTTTAAAGCCCACTTGGGGGACAGTGAGAAGTGATGGCTGGACAAGACATGGGGGCACTCAGTCCTGCTTTATGACTCACCCCTGTGTTGACCTGGGGAATGCCCATGACCTGTCTAAGCCTCAGTTTCCCCATTTGTAAGAGACAATTGAATAAATTCAATGAGTCTCAACCTTCTGGGTTGGGGACCATTTGAAAGTAATGAAAGCTATGGACTTTCTCTCCAGAAATAAAAAGCATGCATCCACAGCTACATAAACGTTGATCCTCCAATTATAGGTGTTTCCCTAGCTAAGGATTCATGGATCCAAATGAGGAACCCCAAGGCTAGACAAACTCTAAATTCAAGACAAACTGAGATACACTCAAATTCTGGCACAGCTAAAAAGGAATAACTAAATAGTATTTTAGTTCCTAGCACTTCCCACAAGCACCATTCCTGTGCGATTTCTTATATTTGATGATATAATAAAATTATAATGAGAGTAGGCTCCATTCCTCGATTAGCATAGCACTCCCCTCATGTTGCACCGTAGTCCTTTGCAGAATCTCAGGCTGGAAGAGATCTTGCGGGTCATATTCCCCTTATGTTGCTCGATTCTCCGTGTAAGCAGAACCTTGCCAGGTCTTTACCAGGAAATGGTGAGGGGCCTCGCAGATAGCCCTGTCCATGGTCAGACAGCACTGACAGGCCCATTCTACCCACTGGGCAATCGAGGCTCAGTGCCGAGGGCCTAAAAGCTTCTGGGTGCCCCAGAAAGAGTCTGGGACCTAAAAACACCTTTTAATAATGCTAAAAAAATAAAAACAAAAATAAAACAGAAAAAGTAAAATGAAAACCAATAACAATTTCAAAAGCAGAATTGTAAAAGTCCATTCAGAAGTGATAAGCAGAACTACACTTCACATATCATGAGGTGGCACCTCCGAAGGTAAGGAGTTCCAGAGCCTACATAATTTTTGCATGGCTTGAGCTCTAACTCCTGGGGCTTTTTCTCCTTCTCACTTTGACCTGAAAGATGACCCTGAAACTTCTGTCCAAGGTGCCTGAAGGTTTTAACTTTTCAGTTAAAAAACAAATGCTCAGCACCCTCCTTTTTTTCAAATGATAGCTTATTATTTGTAGATGGCTATTAGGAGAAGAGATTCTCCAACCTAACTGTGTAACATGCTTCAGATTCCTTCACCTGCTTGATTCTGAACTCATTCCAGTTTGACCATATATCTATTATGTATGGATATTGTTTGACGGTTATGATGATGATGGTGATGGTAATGATGCAATTTTATTCATGCTGCTAAAAATTGTCCTCCATGGGTTTTATTCTGTAGATCAACTAGGTTATCTAACTGATTGATTTTTTTTTTTTTTTTTTTTTTTTTTGAGACAGAGTCTCACTTTATTGCCCAGGCTAGAGTGAGTGCCCTGGCGTCAGCCTAGCTCACAGCAACCTCAAACTCCTGGGCTCAAGCAATCCTGCTGCCTCAGCCTCCCAAGTAGCTGGGACTACAGGCATGTGCCACCATGCCCGGCTAATTTTTTTCTATATATATTAGTTGGCCAATTAATTTCTTTCTATTTATAATAGAGATGGGGTCTTGCTCTTGCTTAGGCTGGTCTCGAACTCCTGAGCTGAAACGATCCGCCCACCTCGGCCTCCCAGAGAGCTAGGATTACAGGCTTGAGCCACTGCGCCCGGCCTGATTGATTTTAGAGTTTAGAGAAAATGAAGGTTCTATTTCAGGGGTCTGGAAGAGTCCTTCTAGGGCCACCCACAGAAAAGATAAGAATCTAATAATCTCCTTGCTAAAAGACATGAGTCACTCTTAAGGCTAAAACCATTTATCTGCTCATTCTACTTGACATGAAATAAATTAAATAAGCTAAAAATGAAAAATAAAAGAATACAATGACAATAAGGAATAGAATAAAAGTAAGCTAAAGAAACAAGAAAGAAATTTAAAGTTTAGATATTATTTTTAGAAGTACACATAAGAAAAATGGATACTTTTAAAAATAAGGTAAAAGATATGCAAAATTTTTAAAAGACATAACTAATTGAGGACCACAAAACAGTTGAAATCAAAACAAAAATGATACAAAAGAATTCCCACAATTTAGAAGACCTGGATATAAAGGAATAATAAACAAATGAGGGCCAGGTGTGGTGGCTCACGCCTGTAATCCCAGCACTTTGGGAGGCCAAAGTGGGAGGATCATTTGAAATCAGAAGTTAACACTAGCCTGGGCAACACAGCAAGATCCCTGTATCTACAGAAAAATTAAAAATAAAAAAAAAATTTTTTTTAAATAGCCAGACATGGTGGCACACACTTGTATTCCCAACTACTCAAGAGGCTAAGGCAGGAAGATTGCTTGAGCCCAGGAATTTGAGTCTACAGTGAGTTATGATCATGGCACTGCACTCCAGCCTGGGCAACAGAGCAACACCCCATCTCTTAAAAAAAAAAAAAAAAAATATATATATATATATATATACATATACATAAGACCTATGAAAAGAAGAAGAAAGTAAAAAAATAATTTTTTTAAATAAGCTATGCATATATCAATACTTAAATATTGAGGGCATCAAAAGAGAACAGAAAATTCATAAAAGAATAAACATTAATGACTTATAAAAATGTTCACTTCTCTAACATTAAAAAATCAAATTAAAACAATACTAAAATAAGTTTTTACAGGTTAAGTTGGAAATATGAAAAAGTAAAAGATAGCTTTCTCTGTTGGCCAGTATTGGGATGGAGAGACAAGCCCTGCGCTACTAGTGGAGAAAAGTATGATCTCCTTTGGTGAGGTGATTTGGAAATCTATATCAAAAGCCTTAAAAATATCTTTCAAAACCAAAATTTCTACTTCTACCAGTTTATCTTTAATAAATAATCAGAGATATTTAGAAATATTGACTAGGAAAAAATGGAAAACACCCCTGATATCCAAAATATGGCATTTCATTCAATTAATACACAATAGTCAACAAAAGGAATACTATGCAGCCATGAAAATGGTGCAGAAAGATATTAATGGTTTTGAAAGTTACAACAAATTCTGAAGTAAATAAAACAGGTTACAAAATAATCCCACTTTTTTGAGGAAAAAAAAATATATACAACTTCAAATTGGTACTAATTGATCAACACTTATGTGCACATATGCAAATAACATTCACCAGACGTCAGGCAGGAGGGAGGGGGGAAGAGGGAATAGGTAAATTCACACCTAATAGGTGCGGTCTGTCTGGGGATGGGCACACTTGTAGCTCTGACTCGGCTGGTGCAAAGACAATATATGTAACCTCAATGTTTGAACCCCTGTAATATTTTGAAATAAAAAATTTAAAAATTTAAAAATAAATAAATAAAATAAAGTCAACAAAAGGGGACATATGTCACTAATTTCAGCTTGCTAGGCAACTAGTCTACTCCACTGCATCTCTTCTATTGCTCAGGAGATGCAGAAAGTTTAGGAGAAATTATGTACCATTTAAGACAAATATATATTGATTGATTTGTTTTATTAAAATAGAATAATTCTAGGAAAACTATTTAATCTGTAGACTTTGTGTTGTCTTATTTCTCTAAGCGAACTTCCTATTTGATCTTTCAGTCTTACTAACAGAAATAAAATTAATATTTAGAATTCTACTTTAGGAAAATGAAGGAATGTCAATGTGTATCTTCTCTCTCATTCTCTGAAATTTTTCATGTATAATCAAAACTTCTTAAAACTAATATCGAAGACAAATATTTTTCTTACTTTCATACCAATTGATATTCGGGGTCATTGTCACTTTATGTGTTCAGGGTTGCAAGATGAGAACTTCAGAAGCTGATAATTTCCTGTAGGGTAACTTACATGCCTATAATTATATGTACTTATTTTATAATGATTCCTTTGGTATGTGATCTGAACCATTTAGAGATATAAATTCATCATTCATATTTTTACTTTTTAAAATAATTTTAAAAACAAAACAAAAAATATATACAACTTAATTACATTTAATGTATCACTTAATAATCTTAAATTATTAAAATCATTAAATGATTATTAAATGCACCATTTTTATTCACTACTAAGAAAGCAAAAATCATTCTTTCAATTAAACCATACTGAGCCATAAATTTTAGGATACATCATGATTTAAATGTTAAAATGAAATAATGTATTCTGGAATTGACAAAATATGTGTTCTGGAGTTGATAAATGTGGCCCACTATATGTCTGCCATTTTTCCTTCCATTCTAAAATAAACTTCTTTCTCCATATTTTAATATCTGGAATTGAGAAATAGGTCTTATAATCAAGGTATTCATTTAATGTAGTGTTTCTCCCAGGACCCCCACCCCACCTACGACTCATCTCGATCAAGAAAATATTTAATATGCAATATATTTGCATGAGACAACAGAGGATGTACACAAGAATGTTAATAGTTTTTTCCAAATGGTAAGATTGCAAAGAATTATTATTTTCTCCTTTGGTTTTTCTATAATTTATACATTTTCTAAAATGAGAAAATTTGAACAATGCCAACAACAAAACAGCATCAAAAATTCCCAACTCCCCCTCCAAAAAAACAGCATGAATACCCACATTACCTCCATTTTACGTAGAGGCAAGCAGGATCATGTGGGCTAAGGTATGGCGGAACTCCCACTCGCTGTCCTCCCAAGAACAAGGAACCCTCAGAGAAGAGAGCTAAAGGGGCAGAGAGCCACATTCACCAGCTCATGCACCATCCCGGTGTCTCATCTACTGTAAAATACTATATCCAAGAAAAGCAACTCCTTTGTAAGCACACCTCAGCCTACTACTGCACCTTCACTCCTTTCCAGTACCCAATCAAAACAACTGTGAGGGGTGGCAAATAGACTTCGTTTCAAATGCCAGTTCCCACTGATCAGTAGTAGCCCCTTGGAGAGCCCTGCTGGAAAGGATTCTGAGGCCAGTTGGAGTTCTGGAGCAAGATGTGCCTGGTTGATTAATCATGCGTATTTGCTAAGCCTGAAAGAATTTCCCAGCTTTATTCTTGCTCTCTTACATTTAAGCAGACCACCTGCTTTTCCAAAGAGCAAAAACAAAAAGAGATGCTAACCAGACTAAGGACTATAATTTAAGGGTCTGGTTTCTGTTAACGCTAAGCTGGGCCTATTCTAGAGACAATTCAAACTTGCAAATCAGTAATTCATAGTGCAGCATTATATTTTAAAGCTGAATACACATATATTAATGATCCAATAACTTCACTCCCAGGATATACACCGCATGTATCTCCTCTTGAAGACAGGGAGATAGGGAACCTACGAAAATGTTCATAGCAATCATTTACAGGAGAATGGAAAAATTAATTGTTTGTAATTAATACAAACACACACAGTTTATTCATATTATTAATAGTTTCACAAACCCATATGGGTGCATAATTAAAAAACAATTGAGTGAAACATGCAAGTGGCATAAAACCATGTATAATATTGTACCTTTGTTTAAAAGATCAAAAACAAAACATAAAAACTAAATTATACATTGTTTAGAAATATATAACTATGTGATAAAACTATTATTTAAAAGGCAGTAGAATATGCAGTGCAAAACTTAAGACAGTTACCTTTGGGGCAGGCATGGGACAGAATAGAAAAAGATAAAGAAGATACAATATGTTGGAATATTCTAGTTGAGTTGGGTGTTCATTTATTGCTATGCTTTATATTATATATGTTACAATATATAATGTATATGTTAGAATATACATAATAGTAGTTAGAATAATATGTATTACATACATTGTTTAAAGAATTAATTTTTATTTAATGCAGTGCTCAACTAAAAATAAAATCTTTCCTTATGTTTGTTTTGGAAGGGAAGGGCAGAAAGCCTGTCTTGCAATAACGTTGATTAGAACTTGCCACCTTTATAAAGTGACTTTTGTTGGTAACTCAGGCCTACCTCCTTCTTATCCTTAGGGCTGAGCCTCACCAGAAGCCTAAAGTGGATACAACTTTCTTTTGATGCCTCTCTGAGCTGTCTCGGGTATAACCAAAGAAATAACAGCCTCTCGTCTGTGCAGTGACAAGTTTGGATAATGCACTTTGAAAAAACCATCTCTTTTAGATTTTTTCAATCATTTTAAAGATCATTTACTCCAAACATCCCAATGTGTATTACTTTATTACTATCCTAATGTAACATTTAATGGAGAGTTTTATCTACAATATGCACTAAGTTTGTTTTTATTACTTCAAATGAATGACAAATTATTTATAACAACAAAAACATGGAAACAACCTAAATGTCCAGACATCAAGTGACAGAAGAATGTGCAGCCTTTTAATTCTACGTCTCTGGGCCGGGCACAGTGGCTCACACCTATAATCCTAGCACTCTGGGAGGCAGAGGCGGGAGGATCGCTCAAGCTCAGGAGTTCAAAACCAGCCTGAGCAAGAGCAAGACCCCGTCTCTACTAAAATTAGAAACAAATTAATTGGCCAACTAAAAATATATAGAAAAAATTAGCCGGGCATGGTGGCACATTCCTGTAGTCCCAGCTACTCAGGAGGCTGAGGCAGGAGGATGGCTTGAGCCCAAGAGTTTGAGGTTGCTATGAGCTAGGCTGACGCCATGGCACTCTAGCCCAGGCAACAGGGTGAGACTCTGTCTCACAAAAAAAACAAAAAAACAAACAAACAAAAATACTATGTCTCTGAAGAATATATAATAGCACAAGAGATATTCTAAATTATTAAATGAAAAACATAATAGCTTGCATAATAAGATCCCAACTGTGTATTACAAATGAAACCTACGTTTTAAAACAAGCTGGAAGGAAATACCCAACATGTTAAGAGTGGTTATCTTTGTGTGATAGCTTTATTTTTCTTTCTAAATTTTCTAAATAAGAACCTTTATAACAAAAGGAAAGCCTACTCAGCTCTAAACATTCTTGAAAGAGAAACTTTATTCCTAGCAGTTTGGGAGCTGAGGCAGGAGAATCACTTGAGCCCAGGAGTTCCAGGCTGCAATGAGCATGCATGCCACTATACTCCAGCCTGGGCAACGGAACAAGACCCTGCCTCCAAAAAAAAAAAAAAAAAAAGATATTCTCCTATGTTTTAGACAGAAGCGGCGGGAAATGGGATGGGGAGAAGGAAGGAAAGAAAGAAAGAGAGAGGGAGGGAGGGAAACTGATTGCCTAGATTGGCTTTGGGGACTGGGAGCCACCAAATGGAGGTGTTCTTTACAAGGCCAGGTGGCAACTTGATGGAGCCCCAAGATCAGTCAGTGTTCTCAGTTTCCCGTGTTTCTGGACTGTTGTGTTTTAACTCTGAATCCAGCTGACTTCCTAGCTGTACTCACCCCTCTCCTGACACATGCACAAATTAATGAGATAAGATAAGCTGCCCCTGAAAGGCTATCAGTGTCACCTGGGCCCCCTATAGTGCTCAAGTAGTTGTGAGCCACATGCCCCCAGCTCACACCCTTACCCCTGAAGGTCTTGGTAGGCAGGAAGAAAAGAGAATGTGAAAGTTAATCAGTTTATCTCTGAAAAGCAGTGCCCATTCCCAGGATGGTTAGTGCAGCGAGCCAATCACAAAGCCTACATTATCAGCGGCCATCTTGATTCCCACCACGTAAATGTCAGGCAGGTCACCCCAACTTTGATCTCAGAAAACACTGTCGTTATATGTTTAAAATAAAGATTTAGTATTACTTTAGGAACTTGGTAATCCAGTGTAGACAGGGCTGTGGGGAAAATGGGAATATAAACTTAATAGATAAAGTCCCAATCAGCTAGAGCCCCTTTGGAGGGCCTATTAAAACTGAAAACAGCACACCCTCTGGGGCAGCAGTTTCTCATTGGTGTGATCTAGTCAGTCATATGCCCTGGAGAACAGTCATACACATGTACAGACACGGCTAAGGACCCTAATTGTTTGTTCTTATGAAAAATTGGAAACCACCAAATGTCTCTCAATAGGGAAATAGATAAATAAAAAGTCATATATTTACAGAGTGAAATATTTACAGCAATTAAAATTGGTTATCCACATAGCATATGTATCTATATGGATAGCTCCATATGTAGTTAAAAGAAACAGATCTTTGGGGATTTAAAAGAAGTATCTATAGACTTATAGTTCCTATAAAGGTAGACATCAAAAACATGTTTAGAGAAATGAGCAAAATGATATCTAAAGTATAAAACCACTTCTGTAAAAAGAAAACATAGGCCGGGCGCGGTGGCTCAAGCCTGTAATCCTAGCTCTCTGGGAGGCCGAGGTGGGCGGATCGTTTCAGCTCAGGAGTTCGAGACCAGCCTGAGCAAGAGCGAGACCCCATCTCTACTATAAATAGAAAGAAATTAATTGGCCAACTAATATATATATAGAAAAAATTAGCCGGGCAGGGTGGCGCATGCCTGTAGTCCCAGCTACTTGGGAGGCTGAGGCAGCAGGATTGCTTGAGCCCAGGAGTTTGAGGTTGCTGTGAGCTAGGCTGACGCCAGGGCACTCACTCTAGCCTGAGCAATGAAGTGAGACTTTGTCTCAAAAAAAAAAAAACATAGACAAATTGTAGCTATCTATTTTGATAAGTACATGCATATAATAGTACAAGAACATTTTAAAAGGAAATGCATTGAAATAATAACATAAGTGACCTCTGAAGAAAGGCAGAGAGGACTGGGATTGGGTGATAGTCTAATTTTTCAAAGGTAAATGGATTCCTGTGGTACTTGTGTATTTATAATTAATTTTTTAAAGTCTGAGCAATTACTTTATCCTTTATTTGTTATATCAAAAGAAGCTAAAAACATGGAGTTTTCTGTAAGGAAATGTTTCCTACAGAACCACACCTACCTTTCTACCCCCAGTACACTCTTTTCTTCCCTTTTTTTTTTTTCACTTGCTGTCACAGCATTTGGAAACAGCAGACCCTTTCAGCCAAGTTCACTGGTGTTAGGAGAAGGTGCCCAAAGCCTTTGCTCACCTTTATCACCCTTCCAGGAACCACAGCAAATCACATTGGCAATGACCCCTTGCAGAAAAAGTTATGCCAGACAACAGTTAGCTGTCAGAGGTGCCATCTTGTTAAAAAAGATCACATGAATTTTATCCCTTCCCCTGATGATTCTGAAAGCAAAGCTTGTTAGAGTTTGGCACCAGCCAAACCAGCGAGAGAGAAGAAGGCAACTCCCCACATTTCATACCTGTCAAAAACCACTGCGGAATAAGCCCGCTCGGCAAATATGACATCTGCAGCCCAGAACTCCTTGGTGGCCTTCAGACCCCTGCCTTTGCCCTCAGAAGTGAAGACCTCCACGTTCTCCATTCTCTCTATTGTCATCTCAGAGTCTGTCAGGCCAGCACAGTGGATATTTAACACTGAGCCGAGTCTCTTGTCACTGCTGCTATTTCAGCACCTTCAGCATCCCAAAGAGCAAGACTATAAATGGACAAGCCACCTCCCCTTCTCCACCCCCTCTCAGCCACTGGGGCCTCACCTCCCCCTCTGCCACTTTTCCTGGAGGTGGGGATGGGACAAAAAAGGGGACAATGATCTGGGAAGGGAAGGTCTCACTTATCACCTAGCAAAGCCGACTGAGCAGAAAATGACCATTTTCTGGGCTAGTGTGGTTCTGGGCTTGGGCCTGAAAAGTTTTGAAAAGTTCCTTTGTAGGAAGAAACTATCTGTATATGCTAAGTTCTGGCTGCAGTCATGTTCAGTTTTAATTGGAATAGTGAGCACTTGGTCAGTAGGGTATTTTTAGCAGCCAGATGCCTCTGTCAATCAAAAACAGACAGCTGGAATGGTCCAAGAGAAGAGGCAAGGTGAAATTTGCTGCTCTGGGGCCCTTCAGCTGTCAGCTTGCACTTTCTCAAGAGAGATGGGCCCCTTGCCCCACCCTTCTCAGTCTCTCTGCCGAGGTGGACTGTTTGCAGGAAGCTGCAGAAGCTAAACTGAGCCTTTGGCATATACGTAACAGCACTATTTAGTCTCCAAGGGGCATCCTTCCTCTCCATTATCACCTGGGGCTCTCACAGCACCCCTACTCCAAGGCATGGAGTTCCCTGTTCTCAGAATCACTGATGATGCTGGCGGATGCAGGCTGGATACAAAGAAGGCAGGCTTTAAAAATAACCCCCTTCCCACCCGTCTCTATCTTCCTATCAAATTTCCTTTAAACCTGTGTCTGCTGCCAGGAAAATACCAATGTGCTCTGTCCTTCTTCTTACCCAGGAATAAGAACATTGAGAGGACAATTCTAAAATCTAAATGCAACTCTTCTTGGCTACCAGACAGCTCTTGCTGAGGATGAAAAGAAAGACACCTGCAGATCTAGAGCTTTGGCTTATCTTCCATGTAATATTTTTAGTTTCTGGGATGCATCTATTTATGGAGGACCCCATATCCTAGATCTTTGTAAGTGTAGTAGTTCGCAAGCACTGGTTTCTGAGTAGAATGGATCTGGGTTTGAATACTTTTTTCACCCCAAAATTTAGGGGGTACAAGTGATTTTTTTGTTTGTTTCACGGATGAATTGCATGATGCTGAAGTCAGGCCTTTCAATGTACCTGTCAGACGACTAGTGTACATTGTACCCAATAGGTTGATTTTTATCCCCCACTCTCCTCTTAACCTCCCTCCTTCTTAGTTTCCAATGTCCATCACACTTCTTTATGACTATATATATCCTTCATTTAGCTTCCACTTATAAGTGAGAACACGGGTACCTGTTTTTCCATTCCTGAGATATTGCACTTAGGATAATGGTCTTCAGTTCTATCCAAGTTTCTGCAAAAGACATTATTTCATTCCGTTTTATGCTTGAGTAGTACTTATGATGTGTGTATGTGTGTTTGTGTGTGTGTGTGTGTCTGTGTCTGTGTCTATGTGTGTTTATACACACACACACACACATATATTTTCTTTATCCATTCATCAGTTGATGGGCACTTAGGTTGGTTTGCAAGTGTGAATTGTGCTGTGATAAACATTTGGGTGCCAGTATCTTTTGGATGTAATGATTTATTTTCCTTTGAGTAGATATCCAGTAGTGGGATTGTTGAATCAAGTGTTAGGTCTACTTTTAGTTCTTTGAGGAATTTCCATACTGCTTTCCATAGCAGTTGTTCTAGTTTACATTCCCACCAACAATGCATAATACGTGTTCCCTTTTTACCACATTTATGCCAATATCTACTGGGTTTTTTACTTTTTTAATATGGCAATTCTGACAGACGTAAGGTGGTATCTTATTGTGGTTTTAATTTGCATTTCACCGATAATTAGCAATATTGAACATTTTTTCATATAGTTGTTGGCCATTTGTCTATCATTTTTGAGAAAAGTCTGTTCATGACTTTTGCCCACTTTTTGATGAGGTTATTTATTTTTTTCTTGCTGATTTGTCTAAATATTTTGTAGATTCTGGATATTAGCCCTTTATTGGATGTACAGTTTGTGAATATTTTCTCCTATTCCATAGCTTGTCTATTTACTGTATTGATTACTTCCTTTGCTATGCAGAAAGTTTTTGGTTTAATTAAGTCCCATTTATTTATTTTTGTTGTTGCTGTATTTGCTTTTGGGGTCTTACTCATAAGTTCTTTGAGTAGGCCAATGTCTAGAAGAGTTTTTCCTATGTTTTCTTCAAGAATTTTTATGGTTTCAGGTTTTACATTTAAGTTTTTAATCTATCTTGAGTTGATTTTTGTATATTGTAAGAGATAGGGACACAATTTCATTCTCCTGCATGTGTCTATCTGGTTTTCCCAGCACCATTTATTGAATATTGGGCATCCTTTCTCCATTGTATGTTTTCGTCTGCTTTGTCAAAAATCAGTTGGTCATAGTTATATGGTTTTATTTCTGAGTTCTCTACTCTGTTCCATTGGTCTGTGTGTCTACATTTATACCAGTCCCATGTTGTTTTGGTTACTGTAGCCTTGTAGTATAATTGGAAGTCAAGTAATGTGATGCCTCCAGATTTGTTCCTTTTGCTAAGGATTTCTTTGACTATTCAGACTCTTTTTTGGTTCAGTATGAAGTTTAGGATTATTTTCCAGATCTGTGAAAAATGATGTGAGTATTTTAATAGGAATTGTGTTGAATCTGTAAATCACTTTAGGCAGTATGGACATCTTAACATTGGCCAACTAATACATATAGAAAAAATTAGCCAGGCATGGTGGCATATGCCTGTAGTCCCAGCTACTCGGGAGGCTGAGGCAGGAGGATTGCTTGAGCCCAGGAGTTTGAGGTTGCTGTGAGCTAGGCTGATGCCACGGCACTCACTCTAGCCTGGGCAACAAAGCGAGACTCTGTCTCAAAAAAAAAAAAAAAAAAAAAGACTAGGCATGGGCTTCAAGCATCCTCTTAATGTAAGATGAGGCTCCACTTGTTAACCTGCATTTGGGGAAGAATCTGTCTCTAAATACCACATTGCAGCCCCTAAATCTTTAACTGTAGCCTGGATTCATATTATTGTCCTGAGTCTTTGAGCTAATAATGTCAGAGGCCTTGAGAGAGTGATGGTGTTCCCCTTGGTTGGGTATATTGCAATTCAGGGACTATATACAAATAAATGTGAAAGTGGAGATGTAAATCAAACCTATATAGTTTGTGTTAAGTTTTGAATCATTGAGAACAGTTTGTGTACCTGTTTCAATACTGCAGCCACTAATCTACCACACTCTGGAAAAACTCCAATCAACATACCCTCTTGGAAGACCCACTCGCTAAGTCACATGCCTGTGATCACCATCTAGTGGCAAATCCAGGGAGCTGCAAGATCTTAAATCTTTCCTAAGGCCTATTTTAGTAAAAGAACAGCCCTTATGGCTAGATTCAACCTTGTTTTTACCCAGAGCTAAGATTCATTTAGACCAGGGTGATACAGGAAAGTGGACCCCAAAATTGGGGCATCAGGCCTGAAGACTGAGTGAGTTCTTGGCTTCACACAGGAAAGAATTCAAGAGCAAGACAACAGAGTAAAGCAAAAGCACATTTATTAAAGTAGGAAAAGAAAAATGAGGCTGCCCCATAGGGCAGTGGCTACCTGTCAGAGCAACAGACAGAGAGTTGCTGGGGTCTTATTTTATACCTTCTATTTAATTCTATGTTAAGTGGAGGGAGGATTATTCATAAGATTTCTGGGAAAAGGATAGGGAGTTCCCAAAACTAAGGGTCCCTCCTCTTTATAAATCATATAGGGTAAGTTCTGGGAGTTGCCCCAGCATTTCTAAACAGTCGTGGTGCTGGCGAGAGTTTCTTTTAGTATGCTAATACATTATAAACATAGTATAATGAGCAGCGAGGGCAACCTAAGGTTATTTTTCTGTAGCCATCTTGGTTCTAGCTGCTTTTGGTTGGCTTCTCCACCACTTCCTGTGTTATCAGAGAGCTTGGTTCGGGTCTTATGGCTCCTTATCAAGCAGGGCCTGCTGTTTCCCTATCTTAAGGGGGCAACAAGGTTCCTTTACGCCTGTGGACTAAGAATGGTTTGTACCTTCTTTAAAGGCTGAGGGAAACAAATCTAAAGAAAACTAGTTTGTGACACAGGAAAATTATATGAAATTCAAATTTCAGTGACCATAATTAAAAATGTATTAGAAAATAGCCACATTCATATGTTTACATATTTTCTATGCCTGCTTTCACACTACAACAAGCAGAGTTGAATTATCTGCAACAGAAACCACATGGTCCGCAAATCCAAAAATATTCACTATCTGGCCTTTGTAAGATATGTTTGCCAATCCCTGCTTAGACTAATAATAGCTTCATACCTGACAATGTTAAATAGGCCAAGGGAAGCTTACTGCTTCCAAGTGCATTCACTAGCTCATTCATTCATTCATTCATTCCACAAGCACTGAGAGGAACACGATCAAGGAAAAAGTTCTTGTGCACATCTACCACTCGCATTCCAGGATGAAAGGACCAGCTTCCCTCCCTAGTAGACCATGATAAAAAAAAAAAAAAAAGACCATGATATCCTGCATACACCCCTCATTCTTAGTTGTAAAATGCTGTCCTCCCCAAAATTCCTAAATTCACTCATTCCACATGCATTTATCAGCACATGTATCAGACACTGTGCTCAGTGTCCCCATGTAAAAATGAATAAAATGTAGACCCTGTCTTTAAGACATTGACCATTGAACGAGGATTATGAGCATGTAAGATGGTGAGAGATAGAAGACAAAGACAAAAGATGTTCAGGGCAGTCTGAGGAACCAGGGAAGAAGGCTTCAGAGGAGAAGTGGTAGACAAAGAGAAGTGGGGCATGGGAGAATAAGAACTGGAGGAGACCATTTCAGGCCCAAGGACACAGCAAGAGCAGAGATGTAGAGGTCAAGAAACAGCAAGACATGTGAGACAACTACCGTTGGGTGGGTATTGTGGGAGCTATGGAAGCACAGTGTTATACCATACTTTACCATTCTGGCACCAGCACTTTTATATCCCACTGTTTCATGCACATCTGGAAGCTATTCTAACAGTAAAAACAACTGTTTGAATGCTTAAAATTGTTCTTTATTTACATTACCACAGGTTTCACAGCACCTTTTGAGGTGCTGTGTATTAATTTCTGACTTTACCTGCAATTCCTGTCTGTCAAAAATGTATAAATCCAAACAGTAACCCAACTGCTGCGGGACCACTTGCTCAAGACTGCTTGGGTGTGGCTCCCCAGGCCACGGTCACACATATTATGCTCAGAGTAAACCTCTTTAAATTATTTTACAGAGTTTGGGTTTTTTTCTATTAACTTTTTTTTTTTCTTTCCCCTTTCTGAGGGGAAGAGGAGTTCATTAGGAAGAAGAGGAGATGTTAGGCAAGATAGCAAGGGACCTCCAAGACTCTCCTAGGGGACAAAAGTGGGTGCCTTACCTTGGTGCTGCCTTGAGCAATTGCCCCACCTGGGAAGAAGGACAAGGGCACCCCCCCATGTTGGTGCTGCCCTACCTTAATCCTGCCCCAAGTAACTGCCACGGCTGAGGCTTTGAACAAGGAACCCCTACTAATCTGCAAAAGAAGCCAGGGAATCCCCAGCCCACAGGCCAGGCAGCCCAGGCACAATAGGATTTGGAAAGTGACCTAGAGTAACCTAAGGCTAATTATCATGTCATTACCTGTCCATCAAAGCAGTTCAGTGGTGACATCTGAACCACAAGGAGGGCCCAATCTAGACACTATAAAACAGGACTCCAGACCATAATCAGAGCCTTTCTTACGACAAAAGGCCCATTCATCACCTGTGGCAAATGTATCTTGCTCTTGCTCTGTAAATGTATCTTGTCCTTCCTCAATAAACTTCATTTCACGCTTGCCTTGTTTTTGGTGTGTCTGGCCATTCTTCGGCCAAGAGCACACCAAGAACTGAGAACAGACAAGATTATCAGCCCCAAACCCCAACAGAGAGGGCATTTCAAGAAAAAGGAGGAGTATATATGGTACTTTAAATTGAGTTATGCAATAGTGTGTATATAAATATATAGGAATCAGTATAGGTTTAACATTACATAATCGTAAGGTGAAGGCAGTAGAGGGAGGTGAGGGCAGTAGAAAGATAATGAGATCAGGGAGGTATGCAGAAACCTGGTAGTACAGTACTTGGTTTGACTTTTTCCAACAGACTACGGGGAGCCAGTAATGAGTTTGAGATACAGCCTTTTGGTAGCAATATGGAAAGTACATTAGAGTAGTTGAAGTTAGAAGAAGGGAGATCTTAGCATGTTTCTAGCAAGAGATGATGAGAATCTGAAATAAGACAATGTCATTGTGATAGAAAGTAGAAAATACCCAAGAGAAACTTTTTCACAGTGCACCAGGAGACATGCTCATCAATAGGAAAATGGCAGTGTGTCTAGCTAGCAATGAAATGAATAAACTACAGCTATATTCAACAACTTAGATGAACCTCAAAATACTAAGTGAAACAAGTCCCAGAATACTGCATAAAGATTAAACCTTATAAAGCTTAAAAAGAATCTAAATATGTTTTAGCCATGCATATATGTAATAACGTAAAGAAAAAGGAAACTGAATACAAACCAGGGTAGCGATTTCTTTGGGAAATGGGGCTTGAGATGATGAGATTTATATATTTATATGTACTTATTTGTGTGTATAAGATGTATTTGTGTGTATAATATATATATAATAGATGCATGTACTGAAAGAGAGAGAGAAAAAGATCGCTTACGGACCAATGATGACAACCAAGGATTGTGCTTAATCTATTCTGTGTATTGAAGACCATAACAACATGGCTAATCATTAAAGAAATGCAAATCAAAACCACGATGAGGTATCACCTAACCCCAGTGAGATTGGCCTGTATCAAGAAATCCCAAAATAACAAATGCTGGCGAGGATGTAGAGAGACAGGAACACTCTTACACTGCTGGTGGGACTGCAAATTAATGCAACCATTGTGGAAAAGAATTTGGAGATATCTGAAAGAGCTAAAATAGAAATACCATTGACCCAGCAATAGCATTATTGGGCATCCACCCAAAAGAGAGTAAGACATTCTATTATAAAGACATCTGCACCCGAATGTTTATGGCAGCACAATTCACTATTGCAAAGACATGGAAACAACCCAAGTGTCCATCAATTCATGAGTGGATTATTAAAATTTGGTACATGTTTACGATGCAATATTACTCAACTCTAAGAAATGACAATGAACTAGCACCGCTTATATTATCCTGGATTGAGCTTAAGCCCATTATCCAAAGTGAGGCGACACAAGATCAGAATAATGGGCTCCACATGTATTCGCCATCAAATGGGTACTGACTGATTAACAGTGTGGTGCTCAAAGGGTGGTGGTGTTCACCAGGGATTGGGGGTTTGGGAGGGTAGACCTGCAGCTGAGGGATGTGGTGAGCATTGTGGAGGTGAAGGGCATACCTCTAACCCTTGCTAGGGAGAGGAAAAGATAGAAAATGTAACCAAAATGTTAAAAAAAAAAAAAAATTATCTGGTGTCAGGCAGGTGGGAGGGGGAGGAGGAGATGAGTATTTACATTCCGTCCATAGTGAGTGCAATGCGCACCACCTGGGGGATCGACAGGCTTGAAGATCTGACTGGAGGGGGAGGGGAGGCAAGAGCAATGTATGTAACCTTACCGTTTGTACCCCCGTAATATGCTGAAATAAAAATAAAGACCATAACAAAGAAAAGAAAGATTAAGTCAGGAGATAATGTATTTTTGAGATACTTTGGGGGTGGATCTGGGGCTTGCCAGACTCTTTTTCGCCTCAGTTGGTTTTAGATCCCGAGCCGAAGGGCTCCGAGTGCTCTCTTTCCCCCAAAAGGAGGGCGAAGAGGCAGGACCCTAACGAGCCCCGCGAGCAGGCTTAGAGCGGAGCCAGGAACAGGCCGCCCAGGCGGGCGCAGCTAGCAAGAAGGCGGGGCTAAAGGGGCTTCCTGGGAGCGAGGCTCCTGGCGCAAGCGCAGTAGCGCTCCTCACCGCCATGGCGTCTGCGCCGTCCAGTCATTCGCCGGTAGTGGCGGCGACTTCCCGTCAGGAAGCCGGGTCTCCGCCTCCTCCTCCCACCCCTCCCTGCTCGGCGGCGGAGGCGGCGGCGGTGGCAGCGGTTGTTCCTGCCTCTCCGCCACCTCCACCGCGGCCTATCCCGTGGCCGGCGGCGTTGGCGGGGAGGGGGACAGTAGTTGTAGACGCCCGCCCCTGCCTCAGAGAAGGTGAGTTCCCGCCCCGGCGGCGGGGGCGGCCCGGTCTTCAGCCCCTCAACTCCCGCGGCCCAGGAGAGACTCAGCGCGTCCAGCTCGCCGGGCGCGCCCTGAGAGTGCGAAATGGCTGACAGGGCGCGGCCGGACTCCCGCCGCACGCCCCCGGGCTGGGGCGCTAGCACTCCCGAGAGGAGTGTGGAGGGAAGGGGCGTCTCAGCCTGCCGAGGAAGCTGAGGTCTGAGGGGCAAAATGGAGGCGGCCAGGCAGAAGTCTGTGGACCTGGAGCGTCATGGAAAGGGAAGGGAGGTCGATGAGGAAACCCCAAGATTGAGGGGACAGAGATGAAGGGAAAAAATGCGAAGACTTAGAAGAGAGTAAGCCTCCGTTTGGCGAAATTGAACATCCTGGAAAGTAGAAACTAACCAGTAGGACACTCAGGGAGAGGTGGAGTCGGGAATTGGGGAGAAGAGGAAGTAGCACGGGAACCGTGAAGTTGCTTGGGCACTCGGGGAAGAGAAGAGGGGGTGAGGGTTTGGGAGGATCACATTGCAGAGTTTTCCTAGGCTTTTGAGGATAGGGCCCTGTAAGACAGACTTCTAAGATTACAGGCCCATCTTGGTAGTGGTCTGAGTTTTAATACGTATCTACCAATGTCAGAGATAAAGCCGGACATTAGAGCGGTGAAAAGAGAGTACATTCCGTAACTACTGACAGTAGGAGAAAGAGCTGAGCTCCGTCCGGATTTGCCAGAGGTGACTGGGCCCTTTAAAGGGAGAAGGAGGGGGAGGGGAGGGCTCAAGTAGAGTCTGGGAGGTGAAAAATTACTAAGGGTTAGGCAGTGTAAATGCAAGTCGGCCAGCTGTGTCTGCTAGCTGGGTTCTGTCTAAGCTAGTATAGTATCTGCCCCTCCCCCACCTGGGTGCCGGGGCCCCTATCCTTCCCGATTACATTTCAGAGGAATGGCATTCAGGTCCTTGAGAACACTCCGGGGTTGTAAGAGATACATACACATCTCAAAGGGACAGAGGATTGGCAACTGTGTGCCCTTTTTAGCTAATGCTTTTAAAAAGGTAGGTCAGGGGCCTGTCATCTGGTGTTGGCTAGAGCAAACAGTAAATTCTTTTGACAGCCCAGAGCTGTTCCAAACAGGAACTCAAAAGCGGGGTGGGTTGCTTCAAGGTCCTGGCCTTAGGCTGCTAGGGGCCATGTTAAATTTCGGTTAAGTCTCTTCTCACAAGGGTTTGGGAAGTTTTTACAGTTCTCACCAACACATTTCCCCTAACACAAAAAGCTGTTTCTTGATCATCTCCATCTAAGAGTTCTTACAAGTACTATTATATTTCTGCAAACAGCTTGCTTGTTGCAAACTGAAAGAACACTTTAAAGCAGTTTTGGAAATTATTCTAGATGGTTATGCTTGATCCCACTGCAGAAGATCTAAGTAAAATATTCAGCTATGTTCAGTTTCATAATTTTGAGTATTTGCTGTGTTGCTTTTCATCATCAGAGTGAAAGATGATGGAAGCCGGAATATTATAGAATAATTTAGATGCCTTTTTCTAGGACACCCATAAATATAGCCTTATAAAATTAATTTCTTTCTCATCCTTTTTCATAATATATTGTATTTTGTGTGTTATTCCATAATATTTTACACAGATATCAGTTCACATGATGTTACCAATAACCATGCTATGCCACTTTAAGGTGGCAAGATGACAATACTGGACTGGTAATAGTTAATAGTGCTAATTTCTCCATTAGCTATATGACCCTAAGTCCCAAACTTTCTGGACTTGAGTTGTGCCATCTCCATGGTGGGGGAATTGGAGTAGCCTCGTGGTTCTCAACTACAGGTGATTTTGCACCCCAGAGGGTATTTGGAACATTTTCGGTTGTCACTACTGGGCAGGGAGGGATGGAAGCCAATCATAATTATGAAAGACAAAATCCTGAATGTTGAAATTCCCAAAGATCAAAATCCCTAAAGTCTAAAAATCCCAAAAATCACAATCCCAAAACATCTATGTCTTCAAAATATAATTCTGGAAAAAATAATTTTAAAACTTTTAAAAAATATTTACCTTTTAAAGAGGTGTTTATTTGAGAAAGATAACACAACAAAACACTTCATAGGCCATTTTACACAATAAAATAGGCATCGATAACGTGTTTTTGCAGACACACAGGTATGCTAATGACAGTTGCTTGGGTATAACTATTACAAGCAAATGAACCTTGTTCATAAGGAAATAGGTCACAAAGGGCAATGTATAATGCATATCACTATGGTTGGTAATTGTGTGCACCCAGCTTTATAACTGTGATTACCTAAAATACCATGACTGCCCAAGAGTTTGAGGCTGCAGTGAGCTATGATCGCATCACTGCACTCCAGCCTGGGCAACAGAGCAAGACCCCTGTCTCTGAAAGATTTTTTTTAAAAGGATGAAATACTGTGACAAACAACTTAAGTCTTTTGATGGATCAGTCAAACACTGTGGTAGGTCACCATCATATGTATAGTCACCCAAAGAGCCAAGATCTCAAGAAATTTTATCTTTCACAATTGCAGATGTACAAAAGGATGTCTCTTCATTTACTGAGGAAGTTTCAACGTTTTTAGGTACATGCACAACACTGACACTCAAGTCAATGCATTTTTATGAGGTCAAAATGCATAAAACAAATTAGAACTCTCTACAAATCTCTACACTTTTATACCTCCAGTATTGGAAATGATGTGAAGATGAAATACATAGCATAGTGAATTGTAAAAGAATAATGATAATTTAAAATGGTGAAAAAGAAAAAAACTAAAAAAATTTGACATGAAAAAGTGTAAGAGCTAGCCTTACATGATGCAACTACCTTGTGATTTTGATTTTGGGGATTTTAGACAGGGATTTTATTTTAGGCTTTAGGAATTTTGATCTTTCAGGATTTTAACATTTGGGATTATGATTTAAACCCAGGAGGGACATGGTGATCAAGTGCCAGTGCTACTGGCATCTAGTTGGTGTAGGCTAGAGATACTACATACATCCTAAAATGCATAGGACAGACCCACACATACTACAAAGGGTCATCCTATGCAAAATGTCTGTAATGTCGAGGTTGAGGAACCCTGCACTAACAAAAACCCTGAGGTCCTTTACAACTTTAAAATTGTGAACTGATTTAGCAGTTCTGTGTTGGTACTCTTTCCATGGCATGGCTGTATGTTAGAACAGTAATTCATAAAATATCAAACTTTGACCTGTAATGGCCATCAGATGGCATCAGAGAGTAATAAAATCTGTTGAGTTAGGGTTGAGACTCTTCACTAAGATTTGAAAAACAATATAGTTGTTACCTTAAAAATTACCTATTGTGGCTGGGTGCTGTGCCTCATTCTTGAAATTCCAGCACTTTGAGAATCTGAGATGGGAGGATTGCTTGAGGCTGGGAGTTTGAGACCAACCTGGGCAATATAACGAGACTCCATCTCTACAAAAAATTCTTTAAAAATTAGCCAAGTGTGGTGGCATGCACCTGTAGTCCCAGCTACTCAGTAGGGTAGTCTGAGGCAGGAGGATCGCTTGAGCCCAGGAGTTAGAGGCCGCAGTAAACTATGATCATGCCATTGCACTCCAGCCTGGGCTCTCTAGAGAGTGAGACCTTGTCTCTGAAAAAAAAAATTACCTCCTGTCACTTTATTTCAGGTAAATATCCTTCGTTAACAGTTAACTGCTGCTTGACAAATGGTAAATATTTGATGCATCACACTATTTAAAACACTATTAGGACTCAATATAGTTTTGTTTTAGGTATTTATAAAAGCCTTAAATAATTGCCAATTATGATAGTGGATAAACAAGATTTAAAAAACATGAGTCGCTACTTAGCCACTATTTTTTTTTTGTGTCATTAGGAGATTCCTCTAAAATATCAAAGAATTGCCATGCTTCCAGTAACTACAATTTCACTCTTTCAAAATTCTGATAGGATCATTAAAACTGATTCGAAGAGCATCTGCTAATCCATTTTCACCTACATGTATACATTAACAGAAAAACCCCAAACTCTGTAAAATAATTTAAAGAGATTAACTTTGAGCTGACTGTATGGCCTCAGCCTGGATAACATGGCCTCAAGAGGTCCTGAGAAAATATGCCCAACACAGCCAGGTTACAGTTTGGTTTTATACATTCATAGAAATGGGAGTTACATATAAAATCATAAATCAGTACATGGAAGGTGTACATTGGTTTGGCCTGAAGAGGTGGAACATCTCGAAGCAGGGGCTTTCAGGTTATAGGTGGGTTCAGAGATCATTTGATTTGTAGTTGGTTAAAGAAATAAAGCTTTCTGGGAGGCCAAGGTGGGCGGATTGCTCAAGGTCAGGAGTTCGAAACCAGCTCTGAGCAAGAGCGAGACCCTGTCTCTACTATAAATAGAAAGATATTAATTGACCAACTAATATACATAGAAAAAATTAGCCGGGCATGGTGGCGCATGCCTATATTCCCAGCTACTCGGGAGGCTGAGGCAGCAGGATTGCTTGAGCCCAGGAGTTTGAGGTTGCTGTGAGCTAGGCTGACGCCATGGCACTCACTCGAGCCTGGGCAACAAAGTGAGACTGTCTCAAAAAAAAAAAAAATAAAGCTTTGTCTAAGCTTCGGACTGTTTTAAGTTAAGGAAGTCTGTTCATCAGAGACAAGCAAGCAACTGTACATATACACATACACCAGACTCAAGTGAGGACTCAAGTGATCTATCTGTTAAGTAAATTGATGGCCTGCAGGTGTGTTTTAACCTTTGCCTTGTATGGCCTTAGGTCCTGTTAATAATTTAATATCTTACTGTCACAGTAACTCCAAAAGGGAGGCAGCATAACAGGTTTGTCCAACTTCCTTTTTCCATTTCATGGCTGGCCAAGATGGGGTCCATTCAGTCACCTGGGTGGCTTAGGATTTTTATTTTATTGCACATATAGCACCCATATGAGGAACATCTCTGTATTAGGCTTGATAATGAGCAAATGTCAGTAAGAATTAAAAATTGTCAAGCAGGGAAGATATAGAAGGTATAAGGTTACAAATAGGAAATTGAGATATTAAACTCAATCACAAAATCCCAAAGAAGCCATGTAACTGGATTTATATGGGAAAAATATATACATAGAATTTATGGTCATAGTGTCAAGATTTTCCAGGACACTTTGTAATTTATTCAGTGAAGTTTCTCACATGTTTCTGATAGTTAAAAGTTTCACCAAGTAATGGTATGCCTGAGTAATCAGTAAAAACAGAACTGCAACAAACAAAAATTCTTGCTCATCTACCTCTTTTTTTCAAGAAATTGACTCAGTTATAAGTTAAGGACACTTTTGGCTACTTATTAAGTCATTTACCCATTTAAATAGCAATTGTCTAAAAATGCTTTCCTTTGTTTCCATGATATTATGCTGAAATTCACATCAAACAACATAAAATCTACCTAATAGCTCTTCTTAGGTTTATTCAGAAAACATTGATTGAGCTCCTACTATGTACCAGATACCATATTCAGTACTAAAGACATACAGATGAATTGGGCCAGCCCTTTTAAAGGGCTTGATAGTAGTATTTGTTAGTGAAATAAGGGAGGGAAAAAAGTAATTGGGGAAAAGACAGTTTTAAATATGGATTAGTCGGACTCCTGAGTTATCAATAAGTCATTGTTTTGTATAAATATGTGCTCTGCCTGTGACATGTTTGCTAAAGGCATGCCTGAGCACATTATGTTGTAAATGTAACATTGGCATTAGGGAAAAATGCTTGGGGAGGAGGATAAAGTCAAAAGAGTGTCTCTAGAGAGACTTTAAAGATTATTTGTTAGTTTCAGATCTGCCTTTATTGGATGTCAATAAGTGAAAATATTGACTAAGCATATTAAAATGACTAAGGATTGTCCCTACTGTATTCATCATATATGTGTTGGGACATGAACATTGATATTACCCCCGCCCCTTCTTACAGACTTGTTCACATTACTAACCCATTGGAAGGAATGACATGCATTTCATGGCTTTCTGATACAGAGTATCTTCCTTGCATCCAAGTAAAACTAATTTCACAAGCATGATCCCTGACCTAACTAGCCATAAAGTACTTATGATTATTGACATCCAAAGACTTATTTTAAATAAAAACACAAAGCCAGCCTGAGCAAGAGTGAGATCCTGTCTCTATTGAGACTAGAAAAATTAGCCAGGCATCATGGCACACACCTGTAATCCCAGCTACTTGGGAGGCTGAGGCAGCAGGATCGCTTGAGCCCAGGAGTTTGAGGTTGCTGTGAGCTAGTCTGATGCCACAGCACTCTAGCCCAGGCAACAAAGTGAGACTTTGTCTAAATCAATCAATCAATAAATAGATATTAAACATGTAACTAGTATTCCCAATTAATGATTTTGTTAATTCATTTTTATTTTGTCATTGGAAATATGCCATAGTAAGTCCTTGATTATTTTTGTGATTGTTGTATTAGTGTGAAAAAGCTAGACTGTATCAAAGTCTAGATGAGATACTAATCTCATTTCCTGAAAAGGCAAGGTTAACAACTAGCATTATAGCTAAGGGTATTAATGATGCTGACAGAGGTCTGCATTTCCAGTACAATTAGGTTCTCTGAAAACACCTTAAATGGGGTTTGACCTTTGGGGGAAAAAAAGATTCAAACATGCCTTGGCAAAGATAACAGAATCTGTTACCTAATGCTGTGTTCTGCTTAGTCTTTCCTAAGATAATAATAGTATAAGATTACAAAACCCTCTAAGAGCAGAAACAAAACAAGGATGTCCATTCTCACCCCTTCTATTCAGTATTGTGTTAGAGCTCCTAGCCAGTACATTCAGGCATGAAAAAGAAAAGGTTTACAGATCAGAAAGAAATAATACTGTGTTTATTTGCAGATGATATGATCATCTATGTAGAAAACCCCAAGGGAATCTAAGAAAAGGCAACTAGAATAAGTGAGTTTAGCAAGGGTGTAAAATACAAAGTCAATGTACAAAATCAATAGTATTTATAAATGCTAGCAAAACAATTCAAAATTGAGATTTTTAAAAAAATTACTATTGTATCCAAAAACGTAAGATACTTTTGGATAACTTTAATAAAATACACTGAAAATGACATAACATTGCTGAGGATAAAAGGTGCAAATGATGAAGAGATAAAAATGTCTCCTAATATTTCTTAGTGAGTTAGGTTGAAAAGTATAAGACCATGTCATTAATTTGGTGTGTTTATTAGAGGAGAAGATGAATTGAGCCACTTAACCCCAAAACATACCAATTAGCATCTAATTTTGCTCCAAAATTTTTTCTTCAAAGATTAAAGATGTTTAACAAACATCTAAAAATCCATTATGCTGTATTATGTTTAAATGCCATGTCACAACACAAATCATGTGCTGTGAGGCATGAAAATTTTTATTAGGTTTTTCACTCAAATTCAGTTTGTTCAACAAACATGAGACTTTCTTTTCTTTTTCTTTTTTTTTTTTTTTTGAGACAGAGTCTCACTTTGTTGCCCAGGCTAAAGTGAGTGCCATGGCATCAGCCTAGCTCACAGCAACCTCAAACTCCTGGGCTCAAGCAATCCTCCTGCCTCAGCCTCCCAAGTAGCTGGGACTACAGGCATGCGCCACCATGCCCAGCTAATTTTTTCTCTATATATTAGTTGACCAATTAATTTCTTTCTATTTATAGTAGAGACGGGTCTTGCTCTTGCTCAGGCTGGTTTCGAACTCCTGACCTCGAGCAATCCGCCTGCCTTGGCCTCCCAGAGTGCTAGGATTACAGGCGTGAGCCACCACGCCCGGCCATGAGACTTTCTTAAAAACATTTCATACAATGTAGTTCAGCAATGTGCTAGGAAGGTACTTGAAGTTTAATTGGCACATTTTACTCAAAGATTAAATAATGGCCATTTTATATCAAATGCAAGTTTTAGGACTAGAGTTCAAAAAGTTCATGAGTTTTTAAGATAAACCTGAAACTTGAAATTGTGTGTGTGTATGCATGATTGGTCTCTTTAGGCTATACCCTCTAGACCTCGCTGCAAGAGTTCATTTGTATCTGCCTGTAGATTGCTTTAGTCAAAATGATTGAGATTGAAAACCATTGCTGTAGAAAGAATAGTTACAGGCTGGGCGTGGTGGCTCACGCCTGTAATCCTAGCAATCTGGGAGGCCGAGGCAGGAGGATCGCTGGAGGTCAGGAGTCTGAGGTTGCTGTGAGCTAGGCTGATCCCATGGCACTCTAGCCCAGGCATTAGAGTGAGACTCTGTCTCAAAAAAAAAAAAAAAAATTACAATTTAGTAGGGCATTTCACATATCTTTGAAGTATCAACAAAATGGAAAAATAAGACTTTAGTATGATACAAATATATTTAAATAATCAGACCCATAAGAAGGAGATTAGTGAGGAATGGAGATACAGAATTTGACTTTGGAATAAACTCAGATTCTATCAAATTCTTAATTTTGATTAGCCCCATAGATTGCTAATAAATAGATCAATCCTAGATGCAAGAAGAGAGTGGATTCCTTGTAGCATGCCATAGGTATTATCTTGCACTTCTGCTCATAGTTTTCACCAATCACGTAGATGAAGGCATAGACTGACTGCATATAAAAACAATGTGTGGGAGCCATTGCAAATATCAAGATTAAAATGGAAATTTTTTTTTTTTTTTTTTTTTTTGAGACAATGTCACTCTGGTGTCAGCCTTGCTCACAGCAACCTCAAACTCCTGGGCTCAAGCAATCCTTCTGCTCAGCCTCCCGAGTAGCTGGGACTACAGGCATGCGCCACCATGCCCAGCTAATTTTTCTGTATATTTTTTAGTTTTCCAGCTAATTTTCTTTCTATTTTTAGTAGAGACAAGGTATCACTCTTGCTCAGGTTGGTCTCGAACTCCTGAGCTCAAACGGTCCACCCACCTCGGCCTCCCAGAGTGCTAGAGTGCTAGGATTATAGGCATGAGCCACCGCACCCAGCCAAATAATTCGAATTTTAAAAGATTCTCCTAGGAATGGTGACCTAAACCCATAACAAGATGAAGTATTAATTCGTGCATCAACAAAAATAAATCAATTAACATAAGTATCAGATGGGAGAAAGGGGAAGCGATGCTACCTCCAGGATTTTAACAATTATAAGGTCAATTGAAACCAATAATATGATACCTATTTTTTTAAAAAGTTGATGATAAATAAAATAGTAAGGGTACAAATAGTGTACAGATCAGAGGAAGAGATGATTTCACTGTACTCCACAATAATCAGTCTATATTCTTCAAAGTGTAGAATGCTACAGCCTTTGTAATGAGTAATCACTATGCAAATGAAATAGAGGTAATGTCAAAATTTTCTGAGGAGAGATTTCTACAAATACCTAGAGTTCACCACCAAGCCTCCCTTTTCTCTAATGATTCCTATTGCCCACAATGTGCACTGAAGTTTGGTACATACACAGTTAATTCAAGTGCCCAACTATTTTAATTTGTAAGGAATTTCAAGGTACATAGAACATCTACAAGTTATTTAAACACCGTTTCACATAAAGGAATTGAACACATAGAAGAATGGGAGAGGAAAGATATGATGTGAGAGATTATAAATTTGATAGAATCTGGATTTACACTGAAACCGAATTCACCATCTTTTTGAACACTAGTGCTTCTTCAACTCCACTCCCTACCCTCCTCCTGGAGAATGGCAACAATAGTAACAATAATAACTCTTCCTCTTTGTTACTCTCTCTTACAAAGATAACTTTACCCAGGATCAAAGCTTCAGAATTAGCTATGCTCCTATCTTTCTTCTACCTGCTCTTTCCCTATCTATCATAAATTCCTTTGATTCCACCTGTCTCTCATATTCTCTTCCTTTCTGTTTCCTCTACCACTCTGGTGCAGCCTAATAATCTCTTGCCTACAACAGCTTCCTAACAATATCCCTATTTTTAAGTCTCTTTTCTTGTTGTATTGACTGCAGAATTAAATCCAAATGCCCAAATAAGGCCTATTATGATGTGGCCCCATTCTACCTTTAGTACTGTCTTTTACTACTTTTACTTATATCTTGTTTTATCTAACGCAGAAATGCCTTTTCTAATGCCCTTCTGTCCCCCAGAATACCCTTTCTTATTTGTTTTCTCTAAATTGACCCATCTCTTAAGGGTCAATTCAAAATCCATTCTTCTCCACAAACCTGTCAGCAAGAATATTTTATACCTTATTTTTCATAGCACTTAACACATTTTTGTCTTGTATCATAGTCCTTTGCATATCATTTCTACAAAATTGTAAATTTCTCGATATTCACATTTTTCTTGTTCACTTATCATTCTCAATGTGTGAAACAGCTATGTATACTTAAGGGAAAGAGTTGAGATTTAAAAAAAGGTTGAAGATCTGGCTCTTGAAATAATGTTATGAAATAACACACGTGGCAAGGTATTTTAATTTCTTTGAATCTCAATATCCAAATTTTCAAAATATGGGAAATTCTACTTACTTTGCAGAGATAAAAGACCGAAAGAATATTCTATTGTTTGCCTTACAGTAGGTATTCAATAAATGTTCAACTCTTTTTTTCCTATATCTTCTCAAAGTACCCACCAGAGTACCTTGAAGACAAACTCAATAAGTAGATAAAGTTTAATAAAGCCCAAAAGCATGGAGAACTTGAGCTAAATAGTGTTTACGAATTGAAAAGTGAAGGAATAGCTTTGAAAGAACATTATAAAGCTAAATTAGATATAACAAGGTTTGGTGGTTAGAAAAATGAGATTTTGAGCTTGGGAATAGGGAAAGAGATTAGTGGGTGAAGAAGTTAAAGATGACCCCAAGTTTCTTAGCTCAGCATTGCCTTTTAGAAATGGGAAGTCTGGTATTAAGGATTGAACCAGGAGGGAAGTAATTGTTCTACATTAAGATATCTTGAGCTTCTAAATGACTAGTCCTCAGTAAACTTTCCATCTATACTAAGTTTTGGTTGTCACCAAAAGACAATATTTACCTATTCTTATTAAAGATTTTTTTTTTTTTTTTTGAGACAGAGTCTCACTCTGCTGCTTGGCCTAGAGTGCGGTGGTGTCAGCCTAGCTCACGGCAACCTCAAGCTCCTGGGCTCAAGGGATCCTATTGCCTTAGCCTCCTGAGTAGCTGGAACTACAGGCATGTGGCACCGTGCCCAGCTAATTTTTTTCTATTTTTAGTTGTTTGGCTAATTTATTTCTGTTATAGTAGAGAAAGGGCCTCGTTCTTGTCAGGCTGGTCTCGAACTCCTGAGTTCAAGCAATCCTCCCGCCTTGGCCTCCCAAGTGCTAGGATTACAGGTATGAGCCACCGCCTGACCCATTAAAGATTTTTAATAGAAGAGTCAGTGTCACACCACCACGGTCAGTTTGTGTACATTAATTCTGAATCAAGGGAAGTTCTGAAAACCTTTGTAGTTAACCTTTTTACCTTGCTGATTTTAGAGTCCAATATAATTACATTATATATTTTAAAACAATTCAAAAATACTTGAGAGATACTATGTAGAGATACATTGTTGAGTATTCATTAAATCCTTTATAAAATGTTTCTGATTTACAGTTACTATCTTGAGCACATAGTATTTTTAAACAAACCTTTTTAATGTATACACTGGTACTGAAATGAAGCTTAGTTTGAAGCTATCCAGTATAACAAATATTTATAAAGTTTTCAATTACAAAGTCATATGTTTTATAAAAATTAAAACAATATAGACATGTACAGAAAATAGTGTGTTCGATGTTCTCCCATACTCACTTCCTAACCCCATTTTCCATTTCTCAAGCCCCATTATGTTTAATGTATATCTTTTCAGAAATTTTTGTATACATAATCGAGCTAACACATAAGATCAGATTATCAAATCAGACTCATATGAATCAACAATATTAGCCATTATCAAGGTTTAATAATTATTTCAAGGATACGGCAGTCAAGAGATTTGCACGAAGCAGAGAGATGTCTAGTACGTGAAAATGGCTCTACAGACTATGCTTTTCCATATTGGATAGATAAGATTTCTAAGTAAAAGTTTACAGGATCACTTCACACAGTAGGAATGTTTACATTGTGAATCATCTCCATATTATGTATAGCATATGTGCACTCTTCAGGGAGAGATGCCTTATAGATTCTGGGTTTATTCACTATAGTTAATCCTTAGCCAAGGACATCTTGCTAAGGGCATTTTAGAGATAAGGTCTTTTTCTCCTAGCAAATATCATTAGGTTCTATAGGCATATATAAGCTTAAAAGTAAAAATACATAAAAATTTAAAATATATATCATTAGGCCCTTTACTCAGAAGTCTACATGTCACCTGCCTTCTTCCTTCCCCTGTTCCTCTGGAATAGAAGTGAGTGTATCAGATGCCAGCTGCATTAATTCCTTCCTTACAGTAAATACACATGTATATTTTTAATCTGGTGTGGTATATGTTGAGTTATTTATACTAAAATTGGATTTTATGATTGGTAGATCAATTGATATATATTTTATATATACATGTGTATATGTATGTATATGTGTATATGTAAATGGGGAGAGAGAATTTTCCATAATCTTGTTTTCTCCTCTTAATATAGCATGGATATTTCTGCATGTTGGGACATGGTTCTAACTCAGTTCATTTAAGTAGCTGCACAGAAAGTGCAATTTTGATGCTACTTGATTGGCATCCTATTTGTAAACTGGTAAACTTCTATAAAACAAATTTTAGCTGTTAGGAACTTTAGATTGAAGTGTAGTTCTCAAGTGTAAATGTAGTAGTAATTGTGGCATAGATTAGTTATTATGGTAAGAAACACTTTTAGCAAAAGTTGTAAAAGTTATTGTGTAAATATGATTATAGCTTTGAAGAGCTTATCAGAACCTTATTTAGTGAAATATGTGTGGTTGTATTTGTACCAACTTTGGAAGAAGGTTGACTACCCTGGGTAAAGATGGTTTGTGGTTCCTCCATGTGATTCTCAGATAACATTAGTGGTGTATCTAGAATCAGTGACTATCTTAAAATAGACTGTGTTTCTTGAGATTGTTCACTTTAAAGCATAAAATGCAAAGACTGGATTTCTCAAGCCCAGCTCTTCTATATTGGTATCCCAGATCATTTCCATAAAGTCTACTCCAGTTACTGGATATCCTAGTAACTTTTCCTTCAGAATGGCATTTTCTAAAGACTAAAAATATGTTAACATATTAGAGTCATACTAAATGTTTTCATAATAAAATTGCCTTTTTTTTAAAAGAGTCATGGTCTTATTCTTTTGCCCAGGCTGGAGTGCAGTGGCATGATCATAGCTCACTGTAACCTCGAACTCCTGGGCTCAAGTGATCCCTCCCACTTCAGCCTCCCAAGTAGCTAGGACTGCAGGTTAGGCCAGGTAATTATTTTATTTTTTTTAGAGATCAGGTCTTGCTATGTTGCCCAGGCTGATCTTGAACTCCTGGCCTGAACTAATCCACCTGCCTCAGCCTCCCAAAGTGCTTGGATTATAGGTGTGAGCAACTGCAACTGGCAAAATTGCCATTCTTTTTTTTTTTTTTTTTTTGAGACAGAGTCTCACTATTTTGCCCAAGCTAGAGTGCCGTGGCATTAGCTTAGCTCACAGCAACCTCAAACTCCTGGGCTCATGCGATCCTCCTGCCTTAGCCTCCTGAGTAGCTGGGACTACAGGTATGCACCACCATGCCCAGCTAATTTTTTTTTCTATATATTTTTAGTTGGCCAATTAATTTCTTTCTATTTTTAGTAGAGACGGGGTCTCACTCTTGCTCAGGCTGGTTTTGAACTAACCTTGAGCTATCCTCCCGCCTCAGCTTCCCAGAGTGCTAGGATTACAGGCATGAGCCGCTGTGCGCGGCCCAAAATTGCCATTCTAATGAGCACAAAAGTCATTAACTAAAGCCTTGCAAGCACTCAGGAAATTAAGATTTGAGATGTTATATGAAATGATACCAGTTAAAGATTGAAAATATTGCCTTAAATGTTTAATGTAATCTTGCATCTTACCTCCCTTTATTTTATTCCTAGATACCATAATTGAACGAACAAAGATTGAACTTTTTACAAAAAGTTCAAAGCGTCTGTGGAGTAGTGTTACAGTTTGAATAACAAAGGATTTCATATTATGAGGTAGGTTGAAAATAGATTGTGTCCTAAAGTAGCTTTATAAATATAGCAAGTAAACTTCATATATGTCACCTGAGACCTGGATGAGCTACTAGATCTTATCTGTTTCTGCTGGCTACGATATCAAAGTACTAGAGACATTTAATTAAGTGAAACATAAGACCTACTGTACTTTCTTAAAGAACTCATCTTGTTTTCCCCATTGGTAATCTTGTCAGAAACTGCATTTTAGTTCATATTTGGTTGAGATTAAAGTACAGTCTTGTCTTGGTCTTGAATTGAGAGGACTTGGATTTAATTCTCAGCTCCACCATTAATTGTTGGGCAAGTCACTTTTACCTGAATATGTTTCTTGAACATACAAAATGGGAGTGGTAATCTCTGTCTTGCCATAATTGTGAAAATTAACTGAAGTCAAATATGTGAGGGTGTCAATCATATTCTCAGTCTTCAGGGCTCAGGGAGAGATATAAGGTTAACGAAAGATAGTCAGAGGGCTCTGTGATAACTTGAGTTGCACTGAAATTTTAAAAACAACTTTCATAGGGTTATGAAGTAATATTCAATGTAGAAAACACATGAAAACACAGAAAATAAAAATTATTCATAATCGTGCTACAAAAATGTGAGTTTGCTTTTCACCTACCTTGACATTTTATTTACTCTTATGTGGTTGGCTTTAAATTTATTCAGAGATTATTTTCTATTATGGCTTGAACCCATAAGGATTTATTCATTCTCTCACTTAAAAGAAGTTTGGGGTTGGGAAATGCAAGGCTATTATGGCAGCCCATGATGTCATCAGAGAAGACCCAGGCGTTTTCTGTCTCTTTGCTCCGAGGTTCTCCCTTCTTTATGTTCCATGATGACTATTGCAGCTCCAACCGTGGCATCTTCATTCCAGCAGCAGGAGGGAGAGCCCTCCTGGAGCCCTACACAGTACTCCAACGTTCTTCTAATTGACCAGAATTCATTTCATATGGCCACATCTTGCTTTAAGAATGGCCATAAAATGTAGTCTTTTAACTAGGCACATTTCCTAAGGTTTGTTACCCAGGAAGAAGAAAAATTATGTTGGGAGGCAACTGGTAGTTTCTGTCACAAGCAGGAACATAAAAATTATTGGTCCTAAATCATAGGATTATCTCTACTGAGCTGATACTTTGATTTGAAAGCAAGTGAAACTCTATTTGTAAACTCCTGGTTCAGAGCAAATATATTAAAACTCATGAGTGCTCTTTTTAAATTCAGATGTGTAAATTTGGGATAATTTATTCTTAAACAAAATGCCACATATTTTTCCAGGAGAAAAAAAACATGCTAAAAAAAATTAGCCTTTACAAGCACAGAGACAAATATCATACGATCTCACTTATATGTAGGATCTAGAAAAGTCAAACTCAGCAGAAGTAGAGAGTAGAATAGTGGTTACCAGAGGGTAGCAGGGAGTAAGAGGGTGGGGACAGAGAAAAGATAGACATCAGTCAGGGGTACAAATAACTTTTTACAGTTAGATAAGAGCAGTTAAGTTCTGGTGTTCTATTGCACACCAAGGTGGCTATTGTTAATAATAGTGTATATTTCAAAATAGCTAAAAGAGTCCATTTTAAGTGTTCTCACTACAAAGAAATGATAAATATTTCAGGTGATAAATATGCTAATTAGCTTGATTTGATCATTCCACACTATATACATGTAGCAAAACATCACATTGTATCCCATAAATACATACAATTATTAATTAAAAATAAAATGCAGCTATATAAAAGATATTATAAAAAATAAAGTATGTTTAAACATTTAAAAAGTTGGGCTTTATTTTCAAATTTACAAGAAGGAAAATAGCAAAATGAAGATTTTCAAATGACTGGTCTATATTGATAATATAATTATAAACTTTGAATTATTTAATCTTTATAGTAAGATTGTATTTGGTTTCAGGTGAATGGGATTGCAGTATTGGACAAAAATAGATTTTGTAATCTCCGCATCTTGGTTTTTAGCTCTCCAGTTATTGCGTAGTTTCTACTATTTGGGGAAAGCTCATGCTGAAAAACTGAGGCACTGCGGCAATTTATGAGTGAATATGATCAGATTTCTCCACCAAGTTCTCAGCCTAATAAGGGTAAGTTTCCATTCACCTCTTTATTCATATCTGTGCCATCCATAGGATGGCTTCTTTCACATAGCATAATGTCTTCAAGGTTCATCCGTGCTGTAGCATGTATCAGTACTTCGTTCCCTTTTAGTGCTGAATAATATTCCCTTATATGAAAATGCCACATTTTGTTTATCTTTTTATTGTTATTATTTTTTGAAACAGAGTCTCAGTCTGTTGCCTGGGCTACAGTATCATGGCATCAGCCTAGCTCACAGCAAACTCTAACTCTTGGGCTCAAGCAAGCCTACTGCCTCAGCCTCCCAGGACTACAGGCATGTGCCACCAGCTACTCGGGAGGCTGAGGCAGGAGGATTGCTTGAGCCCAGGAGTTTGAGGTTGCTGTGAGCTAGACTGATGCCATGGCACTCAAAAAAAAAAAAAATAGCTTTATCAAGGTATAGTTGGCATATAATAAGCTGTATGCTTTTAAAGTATATAATTTAATAGGTTTAGACAGATGTATATGTCCATGAAATGATCACCACAATCAAGATCATGAGCATACCCATCACCCCAAAAAATGCCCCTTTATTATCCCTCCCTCCCACCTCTTTCCTGCCTCATCTCCAAGCAACCACTTTTACCATAGATTAGTTTGCATTTTCTATAGTTTTGCATAAATGGAATCATATAGTATATACTCTTTTGTCAGGTGGCTTTTAATTAATACTATTCTGAATAGTAAAAAATAATTGTCATTATTTGTAATTATTTTGAGATTCACCCATGTCGTTGTATGTATCAGTATAGCTCATTACTTTTTATCACTGATGGTATTTATTCCATTGTATGGTTATTCCATTGTTTGATTTAATCCATTCACCTATTGATTGACATTTGGGTTTCTTTCTTTTATGGGGCTATCACAAATAAAACTACTGTGAACATTCATGTACAAGTCTTTGTATAGATATATACAGTCATGCATCACTTAGCAACAGGAATACATTTCAATAAATGCATCATTAGGCAATTTTGTCATTGTGCGAACATCACAGAATGTACTTACACAAACCTAGACAGTATAGCTGCCATACACCTAGGCTATATGGTATAGCCTATTACTCCTAGGCTACAAACCTGTACTATGGCATGTTACTATATTAAATACTATAGACAGTTGTAACACGTGGTAAGTATTTATGTATCTAAGCCTATCTAAACAGAAAAGGAACAGCAAAAATACTGATGAAAGATTAAAAATGGTACACCTGTATAGGGCACTTTATAATGAATAGAGCTTGCAGAACTGGAAGTTGCTCTGGGTGAGTCAGTGAGTGAGTGGTAAGTGAATATGAAGGCCTAGGACATTGCTAAACACTATTGTTGATTTTATAAACACTGTTCAAGTACATTTATGCTATACTAAATTTATTTTTTTTAATTTTTCTTTCTTCAATAATAAATTAACCTTAACTTACAGTAAAGTTTTACTTTATAAACTTTTTAATTTTTAACTGTTTGACTGTTTGGCAATGCCACTTAGCTTAAAACAGCACATTGTACAGCTGTACAAAAATATTTTCTTTTTTTTTTTTTTGAGACAGAGTCTCACTTTGTTGCCCAGGCTAGAGTGAGTGCCGTGGCGTCAGCCTAGCTCACAGCAACCTCAAACTCCTGGGCTCAAGCAATCCTACTGTCTCAGCCTCCCGAGTAGCTGAGACTACAGACATGTGCCACCATGCCCGGCTAATTTTTTCTATATATATTAGCTGGCCAATTAATTTCTTTCTATTTAGAGTAGAGACGGGGTCTCGCTCTTGCTCAGGCTGGTCTCAAACTCCTGAGCTCAAATGATCCTCCCACCTCCCAGAGTGCTAGGATTACAGGCGTAAGTCACCACGCCTGGCCTATATCTCCTTTTCTTTTGAGTAAATACCTAGGAGTAGATCATATGGTAGGTGTATGTTTAACTTCTTACCAAATTGCCAAACTGTTTTCCAAGTGGTTGTACCGTTTGACATTCCTACCATTTGTTTCATATCCTCACCAACACTAATATTATAGTCTTTTTAATTTTAGTCATTCTAGTGAATGCATAGTGATATCTCATTGTGGTTTTAATTCACACTTTCTTTTTCTTTTCTTTTTCTTTCTTTCGTTCTTTTTTTTTTTTTTTTGGCTTAAACGATAGACATTTATTTCTCACAGTTCTGAAGGCTGGGAAGTCTGAGATCAGTGTACTAGCCATGATTGGATTCTGGCAAGGGCTATTTTCCTGGCTTACAAATGGACATCTTCTTGCTATGTCCTCACATGGTAGAAAGAGAGAGTGAAAGTGTGTTTATGAGTAGGGGGGGGCCCACATTTTCTTGATAACTAATGATTTTAAACATTTTTTTCATGTGCTTTTTGGCCATTTGTATATATTCTGGGTTTTGTTTTTTTACTTTTCTTGAGGCAGAGTCTCATTCTGTCACCCTGGCTGGAGTGCAGTAGTGTTATCATAGCTCAGAAGCGTCAGTTAAAATATTTCACCTATATTTAAGCAAGTATTTATCTTACTTGTTATTATTCTGGTCAGAATTTTTTATAGTATTTAAGTTGAATAGGAGCTAAGTTTTCTAACTCACCAAATTAGGCTTCATTTAGATTTTTTTTAATCTCAAATTTCTAGGGAAAACATAGCTGATCATTAGTTAGACTCTAGAATGCTATGTCAGGCTTATTTGTTTCTGTTAAAGGGGAGAAATATTAATTTCTACATGGCATATACTGCCTCCTAATTTTTGGAGATAAGATACATCACCAGAAATATCTAGGGCATTATCATCTCATAGTAAGTACATTTTCTGCTGTATTTGTACTTATGCAGGATTTGAGTGTGGGGAAAGAAAGAGAACCAGGAACAGTGCTGCCTGTCCCCACAAAAAAGAATCAAACAAGCAAGCAAACAAAAACTCTATCTACTTTTGAATTTCTTCTGAATCTTTTCTCTACATCAGTCCTGTCTCTTCTCAGCTTTCACCTCTGTTACTTTCCTTAACCTTCTGACCAGTACTTTAAGAGAACAAACCAGAAGGCATTCTAGAATGCTTTTTTAACCAATCAGAAGTGTGGAATGAAATCTAAGCCCTATACAGAAGATACAGAACTCTGTTCCCTCATCTTCCCTCAAGAAGTTTTCATCTTATAGCTGAGTTCCTAATCTCTAACATTCCCAAACCATTTTACAAACATCCTTTTATTATTAAGTTTTATAGTACTGTAGTCAGGTGAGTATGTATGTTTATTTTATTTTGCTTGAGGAAATTGAAAGTTTTTAAAATCCAATTACTTCTCTATGGTTCTATTACTTCTCTTAGAAAACAATATGCAGGAAACTGATCAATCCGAACTTTAGAAATTACCTGAACATTCAGATCAGGCCACCTACCGCAGATGTGTGGTTCTTGTCTACACATCCCTACGTGTCTTGCATACCCAAGCCCTGTGACAGCGTCCTATATGTCACCTCCCTTCTGCCCTCTTTTCCCCACTTCTCAGACGGGTAGTTACTTGTGAGTGGCCTGGCTTGTTTATAACCATCCTGATACTACTTTTTGGCATATAATGTCAGGATATTTAACTTTTATGCTGAAGTAGCTTTTAATTTGAGCTTCTTTGTTTTTTGAAGTTCTTTTCAAGATCAAAGGAAATATTCAGAACAAAATAATCTAGTAAGAATTTTCTCCCATCTTCTCTGCAGAGAATCCCTTTTTGTCAACCTAATGAAGCATTCAAAGAAGACATATGACTCTTTTCAAGATGAACTTGAAGATTATATTAAAGTACAGAAAGCCAGAGGTTTAGAGCCAAAGACTTGTTTCAGAAAGATGAGAGAGGACTGTTGGGAAACCTATGGGTACAAAGAAGAGGTTGATCCCAGACCCATGTACAGAATGCTTGATCAAAGACTCCCATCTGAAACCATCCAGACCTACCCGAGATCATGTAATATTTCACAAACAGCTGAAAATCGGTTGCCTCAGTGGTTACCAGCCCATGACAGCAGGCTGAGACTAGACTCTCTGAGCTACTGTCAATTCACCAGGGACTGTTTCTCAGAAAAAGCAGCACCCCCGAACTTTAGTCGGCAAGAATATAATTGTGGCTCATACAGTGTAGAATCTGGAGTTTATAAGCACCTCTCCTCAGATAACAGTACCAGTACTCATCATGCCAGTCATAAACAGATGCATCCGAAGAGGAAAAGGCACCCAGAAGAAGGCAGAGAAAAACCAAAGGAGGAACAGCCCAAGCATAAGAGGAAAAGAAGTTGTGAGGAAATTGATTTAGACAAACACAAGAGCATCCAAAGAAAGGACACAGAGGTGGAAAAAGAAACTGTACAGGTCAATACAGAAAAGCTTAAAAATCGAAGGGAGAAAAAAAGCAGAGATGTAGCCTCTAAGAAAGAGGAACGTAAGCGTAGGAAAGAGAAAAAGGAACAAGGCAAAGAAAGGACAGAGGAGGAAATGCTTTGGGACCAGTCTATCCTTGGATTTTGAAGCTTTTTAGTTGGTTCTCCCAAAGTTAAATTGAAAAACTAGTTGAGGAGCTTGGTTTTATGATGTTCATGTTCATATCACTTTTCTCATGTGAACAGAGGCCAATGAACAGAAAGTATTTAGTATGCTTACTCTCCAACACAGAAATTACTTTTCCTCATTTTCTAAAAACATTATTACACTTTTCTTACATATAATGTAATTTCCCTTAATGAGAGTGGTTCTGCTTTTATTCATCAAATTGCTTTGATGGCAGGATTTATTTTCCCTTGAGAGGTTATTTATTTTAAATTGGAGGATTAATAGACTTTGCAGAATCTATTTCTTGATTGGGTTTGTTATAGTTTTGAATTGGGTATTTTTATGTTCATTGGTTTTCTCTATGAAGCAATTTATTTTTTTCCTTTGTTAGATCTAACTTGCAGTGTATTTTCTAGGTTGGAAAATGGAAAATGAAATACATTATAATAATAAGCTTAGGTTACATATAGTTTTAACAGTTTCAAAGAATCTTGATACAAAATCAGTTTATATTCTGGAAATGTTTATAATAAAGTGTTCTAATTTCTGCATGTTTTTCTGTGTCAATATTCTGTCCCCATTTGCCAATCATTTTCTCTTGGGAGGGGAAGAGCAATAACTGGGCAGTTTATACTTAAGAGGCAAGATCTTTTGGGTAAGTCACACTTTAAAGTTGTAAAAATTCCTAATATATTATACCTTGCTTATTCTTGTGTGAACCCAGTTCTTAAGATAAAGATCTGACTGGCCACAATTTTTTCAAATAGTTAAAACTGAAGAGAGAAGAGTTTATACGAAATAAAATGCCATTAGATTGCTCTGTCCTGGCCAGTGTTTTCATTCTAATGATCCTCTTTTTTATGATAAGCATTTCAATTATTTGAGAATCACTGTTTTGTTACAGAAAGAGTGATGGTCTGGGAATCTTGAGTTTCACGATTTAGTCTCAACTGTGCCATCAAATTCTTATGTGACTTTGGGGAAGTTACTTAACTTCATTATCCTCATTATCAAATATGACTAAGAAGACTGACCTTTTTGGATAACAAAAAGATTCTGTGATATGGAAATTATCTGCATTCTACAATGTTATGCTATTACATGTCTATTATAAGATTAACTTAAAAATTATTTTGCTAAAATTATTTTTACCACAGTAGGAAAATAGAAATGGAAATTCACAAACAAAAGTTATCTGCCCTTCCCATTTTGTATTCTAAAATACAACTTTTAGCCTGGAAAGATAAGCACTTGATAAAATCATTATTACTTAAGCTTTTATTGGCATGCTCATGCTTTGACACTTGACTGGTTAAGGGATGCCCAGATAGCTAGTAAAACATTATTTCTAGGTGTGTCTGTGATGTTGTTTCCAGAGAGATTAGCATTTGAATTTGTGAACTGAATAAAACACATGGCCTTCCCCAATGTGAGTGAGCATTATCCAACCTGTTGAGGGTCCAAATAGAATAAAAAGCCAGAAGAAGGGCAAATTTGCTGTCTCTTTTTTTGCTGAGACATCCATCTTCTCCTTCCCTTGGACATTTGTGCTCCTGGTTTTGGGTCTTCACATTTGAACTAGGACTTAAACCATCAGCCCCACCCGTACTCCTCTCGACCCCTCGTTCTCAGGCCTTCAGACTAGTCTGATTTACACCACATATTTTTCTCGTTCTCCAGCTTGCAGACACCAGATTGTGCCTCCGTAATCATTTCATGTGCGCCAATCCCCATTATACACACACACACACACACACTTCTGTTTCTCTGGAGAACTCTAATAGGTTAGATGGTGACCTTCTAGAAAGGGAAGAGGAAAGATTCTACCATGGAAACACCAAGAATAGAAAAATTATACGATTCCATTTCCTTGATTGTTTAATCCTATCAAAAAGGAAATAAACTTAGTGATATATTTGCCTACAGGCAAGACATATAATAGTTTTTCTCGAGATTTGGACAAAATGCTAAATAGGGGCTAAAAAATAATATTAGATTTGTAATTGGCTATGTCACTGGTCTCACAGTGAGTGAGTAGATCCCCAGATCAACTTTTCTTCCATGGCATTGATGGAGTAAGATTATTTTGTGCTATTATATCACTCCCCCTGTTTTTAACATGTCTGGTCTACCGGTCAAAAGAACCCAAGTAGAGCATAAGTAAGCTGTGAATTATCAGTCACAAAAAGTTATCTTTTCTCTGAAAACCGCAAGACAGTATAGTCCTTTTTGATTGATACTACAAAACAAGGTCAGCTGAATTGTCAGCATTGTCAGAGTTGACAAAATTCTTTTTTCAGAGGTTATTTTGAGTCCAGTGCTCGGGGGGAAATTCAAAACTACAGTTGACCCTTGAACAACATGGGTTTGAACTTTGTCCACTTATATATGGATTTTCTTCTATCTCTGCCACTCTTGAGACAGCAAGACCAACCGCCCCCTCCTCTTCCTCAGCCTAATCTACATGAAGATGGCTAGGCTGAAGATCTTTATGATGATCCACTTCCACTTAATGAATAGTAGCAAATACATTTTCTCTTAGGATTTTTTAATAACATTTTTTCTCTAGATTTATTGTAAGACTGTAGTATGTAAATACATATGACATATAAAGTATGTGTTCATCAATTGTTTATATTATTGGTAAGGCTTTCAGTCAACAGTAGACTATGAGTAGTTAAGTTTTGGGGGAGTCAGAAGTTATGCACAGATTTTCGACTGTCAGGGGGCTGATGCCCCTAACTCCCACATTATTCAAAGGTAAACTTTGTAAGTATATATAGTAAGATACAAAGGTACTGTGATTTCTTCAAAATGATTTTAAAATAAATGCCAAGTTTCAATAGTTGGCACTTTAATGAACATGAATCTATACCAAGTATATCATGCAGATTCTTTCTAAAATGTTTTAATTAGGACTATCAAAATTAGGCAGGGGAGCACTGCAAGTATGTGATGGTGACAGTCTTAAGGAAGTCACTATAGCTTGTACAATCGTTTTCAAAATTTTAGGACAGAAACTTTTTGCCCTAAAATGTCATTGGTGACCCTGTTCCCCACCTCCATCCAAAGTACAAACAGATTATAATCTTCTGGTTGAAACTGAGCCTTCTTTGGCACTTATTTGCTCCCACATCTGCCTGTAAGTTACCTTCAAAGAGAGCACTTCCACAAGAGCAGAACCTAAAATCAGAAGAAGAACCTAAAATCAGAAGAAGCAAATTCTGGTTAAATTTGGAAAACAATTATCAAAAATTGGAACTAGAAAAAAATGGAATTGGCAGTTGTGATGTGTATGAACAAATATTGAGAGCTACATGCCTGCATTATGCCGGGAAGGAACCTGAGAGAAAAAGGAGAATGTAAGCTCTCTTCCACAGACAGCTTGCAGACTGGCAGAGGAAGCCAACCACTCGACAGGCACCAGCCAGTCAGGCCAGGAAGGGTGGCAAAGGATGATGGAGGGGACCAGGAACAACTGATTTGTTGGGAGGTGGGGGAGTGGGCCTTGGGGAAAGGCTTCAAAAAACAAGAGACATGTAATCAGACATCTACAAAGGATCAGTTTCTATGTGTAAGTGAAGAAGGAAGGGGAAATGTATTCCAAGCAGAGGTACCATCATATCCAAAGGTCTATAATCAAGAAAGCAGTTACATGTTTTGGCGAATTGGAATTTCAGTGACTATATAAGGAGTCCTTAGAGCTTAGGCTGGGAAGAAAGGAAGTCTCCTGTAAGCCAAGTTAAGGAACTTGGATTTGTCTTTAGGATGGTGAGAAGTCATTAGTTTTCTTTTAGAAAGACCACTTCCTACAGGACCCAAACCCTGCTCACCACAATGATCCAAACCTTTTGGCTTTATCTAGATTCTAGAATTTGACTAGATGGAATAGAATGCCTGACAACCAGAGCTGGAGGCTACAGAGAATATGAGGAGGGCCCATGACAGAGTGGAGCAGAGGGAGTTCAAGAAACCATGGAGGGAAAAATAAGCACCACATGTACCCACCAGCAAATTGGTTTCACTGATCAACACATAAGTGGACAATTAGGAATAACATTTATCTGGCAACAGGCAGATGAGAGGGGGGAGGAGGGGATGGGTATATACATACATAATGAGTACGATGCACACCGTCTGTGGGATGGACACTCTTGAAGCTCTGACTTGGGGTGGGGGGCAAGGCAACATATGTAACCTAAACATGTGTACTCCCATAATATGCTGAAATAAAAAAAAAGAAACCATTGAGGAATCCTGTGGGAACTTTTCATTCTGACAGGGAGGGGTGGCTACAAGTCAGTGTCCCCAAGAGTTCTGATTGAAGATTTGTGCCTGATGAGTTGGGAAAACAAGATGAAGGAAGTAGAGAGGCCACTCCTAAAACAATACCCCACTGTGTGCTCTGTGTAATGTGCAACACAAAACTTGAAGTTTGGGGGTGAGGGCGGGCAAGCAGAAAGATAAGGCAGGACTCTAAGGCCGTCTTAGGGTCCCGGCAAGAGATACGGTTGGTCTAACCAGGTTGGGGCAGTGAAGCAGAGGGAGCAGCAAAGGCAATGCTCATGCCCACGATTCTTGCTTGGAAGATCAAGTGGATGGTTGTATTGTTCACTGACATGGAGAATCCAGGAGGAGGTGGAAAGAGTAGATTGGTTGAAAACAGTTCAATGTTTGGTATGTTGAATTCTAACCTATTAAACATCCCAATGGAGGTGACCAGCAGGGAGATATTTGAGTCTGGAGCTTAGGAGAGAGATCTGGGATAGAGATAAATTTGGGGAGTCACTTGCATAGAGATTTAATGGAAACTACGAGAATGAGTGATGCCCAGGAGAAAATGTGGTGTAGGAAGAGAATCTATCAATGGATAAAGCCTACAAAGCACCAACATTTAAGAGGAAAAAGAACTAGGAAAGGACACAAAATAGACTGCCAGAAAATTAAGAGCAGGTACATGCGTGTGGTGTCACAGTACCAAAATGAAGGAGTGCTGCAAGGAGAGAGGAAAGTTCAGCGTCTGGCTTAGTTAAGGCAAATGAGAGCTAAAATGTCTCCCCTGGATGTACTTCCCTTCTCTGACAGTGAGAAACCCCAGCTCTCATTATTATATATCATATCCAATATGTGTAATATTGCCTAGCCACCTTGCCTGCCCTCATATCTCACTGGGCCCCAAATAGCAAAGAAAGGAAGGAGGGAGGAAGTGAGAGAGTTTTGCTTTAAACTAGTGACTACAAACCTCCAATCCATTAAGTTTCTCTAATAAGTTTCCCACTCTCAGAGATGTCTGCTTCATATTCTCCCCTCTCTCATCAAACCATCCCCTCCTAGGGCCTCCACGGAGACCCCTTTCCTCTCAGCTCATGACCTCACCTAACAACCCAGGGAGAAAACAGAGGCCTTCAGAGGGGACCTTACTCACTGTCCTACCACCAGCTCTATAAACTTCTTTCAAATACTCTGTGTCTTCTGTCTTTCCTCCTGTCACAATGAAGATGTCCCTGCTCTTGTTAGAGACAAATTCCTCCCTCATGCCCTGGATCCCACACCCTTTTACCTTTTACCTCTCCTCCTCAACTGGATTATACCATCAATAGGCAAACATGTTTCTGTCTCCCCTTACAAAAAAACAAAACAACAAATCCCCCCTTAAGCCCCTATGCCCTCTTTCCGCCATCTCCTTCCCTTTCCTGTCAAGACTTGGCTACACTATCTACACTTCCTCACCTTCTGCTCTTTCCTTGACCTACCCTAATCTGGTTTCTGTCCCTATTACTCCTCCAAAGAAGTTCTTGTCAAGGTCCCCAGTGACCTCCATGTTGACAAATCCAGTGGATTTTTTTAAAAATATTCAAGTCAGTATTTCAGGAGCTTCCATCTAGTTGCCCAGTCCCTCTTCCTCTCTTGGCTTCTGCTGGACCACATTCTCCTGCTTTTCTCCACCTCAACAGCTCCTCCTGCTCATGCTTCCCTTCCTTTCCTTGGTTTTCCTGGTTCCTCCCTCAGCCACCTGTAAATGTGTCATGTATGGCACCAGTATGAGACCCCTTGGCCATCCAGACCGCGCTGAGCCAGCCCGGCCAACTCACAGAATTGTTGAGAAATAAATGTTAACCATTCAAAGCCGTAAGTAGTCCGGCGGTCTATGACGCAGCAAAGGCTAACTTAAACAGTACATGATTTCAGGTGAGTTTCTTAATCTCTGCGTCTCATCTGTAAAATGGAGATAAGGCAATCATTCTTGTAGGGCTATTCTGAGGATTGAATGACAAAATATACGTGAAGGGCTTGGCACAGCGTAAACACTCAACACATACGGTAATAAAAACAAACAACCTCTGCGGGCTGGAACGGGGCAGCCCCCAGGCTGGGGGCACTGCTCCAGTGCTTGGTAAGCAGCCAGCTGCTGCTCTCTCAGCATGCCAGAGGGGAAGCATCCCAACGATCTGGAAGGACCGGGCAGCAGAGGCCATGACATGAGCATGCACTGCCCCCATCACAGCACTAATCACTGGGGGACCCCGGGAGCCCGGGCTCTTCCCTGCCCTCCCCAGGCTGTCTCCGCTAAACACAGGGAGACTGACGCAGGGGCGCGTCAGTCACTCAGCGGGCACCTCCTGGGGCATGAAGTATGGACCGCTGCGGACAAGAAACAGCGCGGACTGAGGTTTGAACCCCGCCACTTTAGGCAGCTGGGACAGAATCCAGGAGGAAGTGTGGCGGATGGGGCACCCAGCAGGTAGGTGCTGGCTGGACTCCAGGCTCCTGGAGGGGCCGAGGGTGAGTAAACGGGTTTAGACCTCCACGGAAAGGCGGGAGCGCACTCTGAGCGCAGAGGAGGCTGGGCGCAGACCTAGAGGGCCGAGAAAAGCCAGAGGGTGTCAGTCTTGGTAAGACAGGAAAGGGTTGGTAACGGGTGGTTTCTAGGTACCGTGTTTCCCCGAAAATAAGACCTACCCATAAAATAAGCCCTAGCAGGATTTCTAAGCATTTGCGCAATATAAGTCCTACCCCGAAAATAAGCCCTAGTGATGGGCGTGGCTACGCAGCGTATCTGCACGACCCATGCATTTCGTCGTGGAGTCATAAAGAAGACGGGCAGCCCTTCTCATCTGCCCCATCGTGACAGCTACTATCCCAGAGGTGACCGAAAAGGTGCGGGCAGCCCCACCAACAAGGTCGGCCCCCCTGTCAGGTCCCGGCCATCCTGTGCGTGCTGCAAGCTGAGGCGTTGAGGGGAAAATAACACATCCCCTGAGAATAAGCCCTAGGGTGTCTTCTTGAGGAAAAATAAATATAAGACCCTGTCTTATTTTCGAGGAAACATGGTAGAAAAAGAGGGGATGGACTGGAGGACCTAAAGGTCTCCCCAACCCCCACCCTCAGCTGCGGAGCCACACGGAGGCCTTCCTGCGCGCCTGGAGTAGCGGGACTCCGGAACAGGAGCAGGAGCCTCGTCCCCATGCACAGCTTCGCCGCCCCTCCCGGGTCTCCCGCCCGTTTCACTCCCCGCTTCGTGCCGCGGTGAGGGCCGAGGAGGGAGGCTCTGTCTTCGCTGCCGGACCCAGCAGGCCGGCGAGGCCACCTTGTCCTCTCCCACCTGTTCATACTAGTGCCTCGCTCCCCGCACGCTTTCCTCGGGGGAGCTCGGACAGCTCTGCGAGAAACAGCTTCGTACCACGCTGTCACGGCCGCTCAACTCCAAATGTCCCCCCAGTGCTGGGCAAAGCTTGCGCTTCACTCCGCCCGCGGGTCGCTGCAGTTTCCAACCCTCCTCTCCGCGGTGGCCACGCCCCGGACGGGGGGCGGGGCGTGCAAATGAAATGTCCCTGCAGACCCTCGGAGACCAGAGCGACAAGGACAGCAAAGTCACTAATGAATCAAGAGGCAAACCAAAGTGTCTGCGAACGAGGCTAATGATTCAACATAATATTCAAATAAGAAAGGAGGTGAGATTTAGACCCAGGTGAGGTTTCTCACCGAGAACCAAAGGTGGGTGATAGAAGGGAGGACTTGGGAGGGAGGGAGCCCATTCTTACCGCTTCTCTGCCTTTTGGCTAAGATCAGGTGTAGTATCTGTTCTTATCAGTTTAATATCTGGCATGTCCTTCACTTGAGGACAATGTATTAAGCAAGTTTTTAGAGCTTGGAGGTGGAATGTGAGCTTGCTCAATCCACTCCATGCATCATTCTGGTTTTGCAGTATTTCCAGGAATGGTGCGCCCCCCCTCCATGGAGCATATCGGTAGTTCAAAAAGTAGAGTAGCTGGATGGTCTGCTAATTCTTTCCACCTTGTATTCTTTTTTCTCAATTTTTTTTTCATATTTATCTTCATGAACTGCCTCAAGGCTATCTAAAGTGGAATCCGACATAAATAAACTAACCCTCAGAGTACAATCATTCTATGTGGCATTGGGTCTAGGACTTACCTAAAACTTATGGCCTTTCATGACTCTGTGACTAGAAGAGGCATGGCGAACAAAGTCCATCCCCTGGGAACATAAAAGAATAAAGAATACTTGTAAAAATGGAGACATGAACCAAGCCCGTAGGTGAAAAGACATACTATTTCTTCCCAAATCAACCTGTAGATTCAATGTAGTCTAAAGCAAAATTGCAAGTAATTTTGGAAACTGATAAGCCAAACTTAAAATTTATATGGAAAACAAAATGCTGAGAGTAATGAAGACACACTTACTTGAATAAGGAAAAGATAGGGAAAGGACTTGCTCTAGTGAAAGACATCTCATCAAACCATAGTAATTGGGAGGGCGGTGGAGCTACCCCAAAGGGCAGATGGGTTTACTATGGACTTGGGCATGCATTCCAGCTAGACCTTTTGACGGTGTTAGGGAAAACCCCCCACCCAGGGCTCCAAGGCTGAACTCACTGCTGATTGGATGCAAGTGAAGCTTATCCTAGTAATGATAGGGAGAAAAAAAAAACCCAGAGGGCCCTGCTGATTGAATTCACGTGAAGCTTATGGCTGATCCTACTGATAATAGGGAAAAGCCCCTACCCAAGGGCCCTGAGGCAAAATCCACTACATGTGAAAGCTTGCCACTTATCTTACTAATTAGATAATAGTTGATTGGTTGTGTAAATGTATAAGACTGGGGAAAAGTAAGGAAGCGGTCTCAGAATTTGGTGGTATGCGCCCCTGAGCACCCACCCCCCCAAAAATAAAGGCTGATTCTCCGACCCTCTGCGTGCAGCTGCGTTCTTTCTCTGGTCAATCGCTGGTCACTTGCCGCAACAACGGCACGGGAGTTGGAGGAGCCCTTGGCAGTGTTGGTGAACTCGTCTGCCAGGCACTCCACGATGGTCTTGATGTTCCGGAAAGCAGCCGCATGGGTGCCTGTGCACAGCAGCCAGAAGGCCGGATTCACAGGGCGCGGTGGGGATGCGTCCTCCCCCGCCGTCTCGCTCTCCAGGCCGGCCCAGTGCGTGTTGAGCCCTCGCGGGGGCCACTGTTGGCGACGGTGTTCACCAGGACCTGGAGAGGGCTCTCCCCTGTGAGCAGGTGGACGAGGCGCACAGTCGCGAGCTTCTTGCGGTTGCTGTGGGCACGCTTCGTGACAGTGAGGCGTCCCACCGCGCACCGCGCTTTGCCAGGCACTGTGATACAGTTACTTGGCAGACTTCTCCTTCCCTGCGATGTGATCCTGTAGGGAACTGTCGCCGATCTGCACATCATCAGTGCTCCACTTCCCGACTTCAGGGGTCTCTGCGCCGCGGGCGCAGCTGTCTCCCACTCGGTCGTCCTGAGGACGCAGCCCGAGCGTCTCCATCTCCCAGGCGGACCAGGCGCTGGCACTGGCAGGAAGAGGCCCAACCACAGTCATTAACACAGAGGGGGCCTGGCGCGGTGGCTCACGCCTGTAATCCTAGCACTCTGGGAGACCCAGGCAGGCTGATTGCTCGAGGTCAGGAGTTGGAAACCAGCCTGAGCAAGAGCGAGACCCCATCTCTACTAAAAATAGAAAGAAATTAATTGGCCAACTAATATCTATAGAAAAAATTAGCCAGGCATGGTGGCGCATGCCTGTAGTCCCAGTTGCTTGGAAGGCTGAGGCAGCAGGATTGCTTGAGCCCAGGAGTTCGAGGTTGCTGTGAGCTAGGCTGACGCCATGGCACTCACTCTAGCCTGGGCAATAAAGTGAGACTCTCTTTAAAAAAAGACAACACAAAGAAATGGGTATTTGGGAAAAAACAAAAAAAAGGCAGTACTTCAGAGCAATGAGGAAGACAGACGTCATATCAACACACGGTGCTGGGAAAGTCGGGTATCTGTGATATTGTGAACCACATATTTGGTCGTCCTCCTCACTTCCCGTTTCAGGCTATAACTTCTAAAATCCTTGAACTCTCCAAATCGATAGGTGTCTTTTGTATGCTAATGAGTTGACTCCTGGCTGGCAGCCCCTGGGTAGCTTCAAGATGGGGCTGGTCACCAGAAAGACCAATGCAGGATTATAAATTTTTTTCTCTCTTTAATTGAAGACCATTATTGCTAAGTAAAGTACCATTGCAGGATTAGAGAATTGGGACCTTCATTTCCCAACCTCCAGAGAGGAAGAGGGGCTGAAGGTTAAGAGGATCACTGGTGGCCAATGGTTTAATTAATCGTGGCTACCTAATGAAGCCTCCATAAAAGCCCAAAAGGACAAGGTTTGGACTACTTTCCAGATAGTTGACCATGTGCCCAGGGAGGGCACGGAAGCCCTGGGCCCCTTCCCTCACCCTGTGCATTTCCATATAATATCCTTTTGTTTCTCTCTCTCTCTTTTTTTATGCTGCTTAAGGAAGCAATGTGTAAAATCCTTTACAATAAACCAGTAAACATAAATAAGTGTTTCCCTGGGTTTTATGAGCCACTCTAGCAAATCAATCGAACCTGAAGAGAGGGTTGTGGGAGCCTCAATTTATAGCTGGGCATCAAAAGTGTAGGTAAAACAACCTAGGGCTTTCCATTGGCATCTGAAGTGTGTGGCGAGCAGTGCAGAGAAGTCTTGAGGACTGAGCCCTCACCCTGTGGAATCTGATGCTATCTCCAGGTGGATGGTGTCAAAATGGAATTGAATTAGAGGGCACCCAGCTGGTGTCTGCTGCAGAGTTGATTGCTTGCTTGGTATGTGGAAAAAAACCTCATACATTTGGTCACAGAAGTCTTCTGTCTTGATTGTCAAGTGACGGAATAGAAAAAAATCTTCAAAGTAGAATACCTATGTTAATGGAAAAAACAAATGTTACAGCCCAACCAGGTTCATTGCCCACTGCTTAAGAGGAAGCCACTATACTGAGACAGCAGGGTTCACCACAGAGAAAGACTTTAATGTCACAGGCTCCATGTGAAGAGATGGGAGGAATTTCTCAAATCCATCTCTCTGAGAATTTGGGAGAAAGGGTTTTTAAAGATAGTTCAGCATGCAAAGGGCTAGGCAATTGGGTCTGCTGATTGGTGGCGGGGGTGGGGAGCAGCTCATAGGGTTGGGATGCAGAAATTATCTTCTCAGATTTCCTGGGTAGGGGGTTTCAGGGCTGTTAGATCAGTTCCTACGCCTGTCCATGGGTCTGGTTGGCATCAGTAGGTTCCAGGAGTGCAAAGTCTGAAAAACACCTCAAAGACCAGTCTTCAGATTTACAACAGCAATGTTATCTATAGAAAAGTAGTGGGAAGAGTCATAAATCTTGTGTCTGTCAGGAAGGACACTGCCATTAAGCCATGATCAAAAACAGCAGCAAAGGAATTAGGGAACAATGGCTGGTTAATTTCTGGCTATATCTATACTTTTATAAAAATCAGACTTTGATTACTATTTATACCTTGTGGGCTGTACATTATTTTAATATGGATGGTTTCACAAACTCTGTAAAATAATTTAAAGAGGTTTATTTTGAGCTCAAGGAGCATAATCTCAAGAGGTCCTGAGAGGCCTGGCGCGGTGGCTCACGCCTGTAATCCTAGCACTCTGGGAGGCAGGCGTACTGCTCAAGGTCAGGAGTTCAAAACCAGCCTGAGCAAGAGCAAGACCCCATCTCTACTATAATAGAAAGAAATTAATTGGCCAACTAATATATATAGAAAAAGTAGCCGGGCATGGTGGCGCATGCCTGTAGTCCCATCTACTCGGGAGGCTGAGGCAGTAAGATTGCTTGAGCCCAGGAGTTTGAGGTTGCTGTGAGCCAGGCTGACACCATGGCACTCACTCTAGTTTGGGCAACAAAGCAAGACTCTGTCTCAAAAAAAATAAAAATAAAAAAAAGGTCCTGAGAAAGACACCTGAGATGTCCGAGTTACAGTTTGATTTTATACATTTTTAGGGAGACAGGAATTGCAGGTAAAATCATAAATCAATACATGGAAGGTATATATTGGTTTGGCCAAAAAAGGTGAAGCATGTCAAAGCGGGGTGGGGGACACAGGGCAGCATCTTACAGGTTATAAGTGGGTTCAGAGATTCTTTGATTGGTAATTGATTAAAGAAATAACGGTTTGTCTAAAGAGTTGGAGCTAATCAAAAAGAATGCTTGAGTTAAGAGTGTCTGCTAATCAGAGCGCAAGAGATCTGTTAAATAATCCTAGCACTTTGGGAGGCCCAGGAAGGAGGATTGCTGGGGGCCAGGAGTTTCAGACAAGCCTAAGCAAGAGCAAAATTAAAATGGCCACCCTGCAGGCTGTAATCATTTATGAGAAATAAAGCTCTCTTCTCCAAATTTATGAACTTCAACATTTCTTCAAAATGTTCCCCATCTCTACAAAAAAAGAGAAAAATTAGCTGGCCATGGTAGTGCACACCTGTAGTCCCAGCTACTCAGGTGGCTGAGACAGGAGGATCACTTGAGCCCAGGAGTTTGAGGTCGTGGTGAGCTATGATGTTGCCACTGCACTCTAGCCTGGGTGACAAAAGGAGACCCTGTCTCAAAACAAAACAAAACAAAAAACAAAAAAAAACTATTTGTTAAGCAAATTGATGGCCTGCAAGTGGTACTTAACCTTTGCTTTGCATGGCCTTAGTTCCAGTTTGCAATTTGTCTAAACTCCAAAAGGAAAGGGATAAAAGGAGGTATGTCTGACTTCCCTTCCCTTCATGGCTGAATACTCAATTTTAAGGTTTTTCTGGGGTCCCCTTGGCCTAGAGAGGGTCAATTCAGTTGGCTGAGGGTTTAAAGTTGTCAAATGAAGAAATGTTGAAGTTCATAAATTTGGAGAAGAGAGCTTTATTTCTCATAAATGATTACAGCCTGCAGGGTGGCCATTTTAATAGGCTGAGAATCATAACCTCAGGCAGAAGCTTAGACCCTGTACTGTGAGAGAGGGACAATGGGAACAGGAATTTATGCTGAGTGGGGTGGCCAAATGTACACTTTTAACAAACTAGGAGGAGTAATGAATATTTATGAAGGAGAAACATGCACGGGCACGACTAAGCTTCATGCCCCTTCATAGGGTACATGTGCAAAACATAGCAGCCTTAGCATCATCCTGCTGACATCAAAAGGTGAAGCAGAGAACACGAAAATCCTCACTGTATATCCTCTATTGAGTGGTCAAAACCTCTACATGGTAGGCAGCCTCTTATCAGGAAGGAATGCTGGTGAGTTGTGCCAAAACTGCAAACAGTTGGGCAGTTGATTGAACTCAGCAGTGAAGCAAGTCTTTCCAAAGGCTAGTTCTGTTTAACCCTTAGGGAAGAAAGCCCAATGGTGATTAGCAAGGGAGGGGGCATAATGAGGTGTACCTGACCTCCTGCCCTGTGGTGGCCAGGAACTCAGTTTTAAGGTTTTTCTGGGGTCTCCTTGGCCAAGACAGGGTCCATTCAGTTGGTTAGGGGCTTAGGATTTTATTTTTATTTCTCAGGATTTTAATTTTGGTTTACATCTGAGGGGAAAATGCAAAGTTCTCCACCATATAACAGAAACACTGTGATGTGCTGGCCTGGAGTGCTCAGCAAAGTTGTTACAAAATAGACTAAGCAAGATAATTACTGGGAGATGGGTGGCGGAAGTGCCCGGCACTTTCTTGGGTACCTCAATAATTTCTTGCATTGAAGTGGCCAGCTTAGACAAGCCGTGACTGCTTTAGAGCTGCTTTGGCTGCCCTATAGTGCCCTTTAATTATGATACTAGAATCCCCATCTAGTGGAGAATTATATCATTAACATAACATGAGTTGTGTGACAGTGCGTGATGATGATTTTGCTCATGCTCGATTTGTTTCACCGTGAACAAGTGATGTTACAATTAAAGCTCTGCATTACTCATTGGGAAGGGATTTAAAGCAACACCGCAGGGTGGGGTGATGTGGATTTTGCATGCAAGAGAACTCCTGTGGAAAAAATTCCTGCGCCCAGGATCAAGCACCCTTGTAAAGTAACCTCTAATAGACTCATCTAACTTGTCAAGCTGGACTTGTCTGAGTCATTCTTTGGTCTCTCAACTCCTTCACAGTTTGGGAAGCAGCTTTTCTATACTGTCTCAGGATTTTCCCGAAACAACACCTACCTCACAGCTTGCACAAAAGTCAATTCCAGTTGAATCATGTATCTATGAGGCTTTTATTTTCATATGAAGATATCATATGAGAATATCTTTATGATCTATGGCAGTGGTTCTCAAACAGGGACAATATTTCCTCCAGGGAACATTTGGCAATGTCTGGAGACAGTTTTGGTTGTCACAACTGGGGAAAGGAGGATGCTCCTGGCATCTAGTGGGTAGAGGCCAGAGATGCCGCTAAACATCCTACAATGCACAGGACAACCTCTACAACAAAGAATTATCTGACCCAAAATGTCAATAATGCTGAGGTGGAGAAACCCTGTTCTAGAATTAGGAAAATATATCTTAAATATGACATTAAGCATGGCCAGGCACATTGGCTCATGCCAGTAATCCTAGCACTCTGGGAGGCCGAGGCAAGAGGATCATTTGAGCTCAGGAGTTCCAGACCAGCATGAGCAAGAACAAGACCCCATCTCTACCAAAAATAGAAAAAATTAACCGGGCATGGTGGCGCATGCCTGTAGTCCCAGCTACTCGGGAGGCTGAGGCAGGAGGATTGCTGGAGTCGAGGAGTTTGAGGTTGCTGTGAGCTAGGCTGACACCATGGCACTCTAGCCCGGGCAACAGAGTGAGACTCTGACTCAAAAAAAACAAAAAACAAAAAATAAACAAACAAAAAAGCACTAACTCTGTAAGTTTCATTGCAGAGTTTGACAACATTAAAATTAAGAATGTCCATCATCAAAAGATACCCACCAATGGAATGAAAATGCAAGGCAAAAGGTGGAAGATCTCCACAGGACCAGCAAAGGGCTCATTTGAAGAATACAGATAAGGAAAAATGCAAACAATCCAACAGAAGAATGTTCAAGAGACCTAGACCACCACAAAAGAGAAAATCCAGGCTGGTGTGGTGGCTCATGCCTGTAATCCTAGTACTCTGGGAAGATGAGGCAGGAAGATTGCTTGAGGTCAGGAGTTCGAGAACAGCCAGAGCAAGAGTGAGACTCGGTCTCTACAAAACATTAGACGGGCATGGTGGTCCAAGCCTGCAGTCCCAGCTACTCGGGAGGCTGAGGCAGAAGGATTGCTTGAGCCCAGGAGTTTGAGGTTGCTGTGAGCTAGGCTGATGCCACGGCACTCTAGCCCAGGCAACAGAGTGAGACTCTGTCTTAAAAAAAAAGAGAGACAAGAAAAGAAAAAAATATCCAAATGGCCAATAGGTATAAGGAAAGATACTACTACCATTGTAAACAGGAAATATTCATTAAAATCACAACGAGGTAGAGAATTTAAGGTTTGACAATTCCTTGTGTTGGAAAGAATGTGAAGTCCCCAAACACTGCTGAGGGAAGGAAGTGAATTGGTAGAAACTCTTTTGAAAAATGTTAGGCATTACTGTTTGGTAAAGCTGAATATACTATGTCCTGTAACACAGAAATCCCATTCCTAGGGAAACACTCTATAGTAATGCAAGCTTATGTACATCAGGAGATGTACACAAGAATATTCATGGCAGTGTTGTTTAAAATGGCCCCACAAAAGACGTGAATAGATGTTTCTCAGAAAAAGACATACAAATGGCCAACAGGTATACGAAAAAATGCTCAATATCACTAATCATCAGAGAAATGCAAATCAAAACAATGAGATATTGTCTTACCCCAGTCAGAATGGCTTTTACTAAAAAGACAAAAAGTGACAGATGTTAGGATGCAGAGAACAGGGAAATCATACACTGTTGGTGGGAATCTAAACTAGTACAGCCACTATGGAAAACAATATGGAGATTTCATAAAAAACTAAAAAGAGAATTACCATTTGATTCACCACTGGGTATCTACCCAAAGAAAAAGATATCACTATATCAAATGAATGCCTGCACTCACATGTTTACTGCAGTACTATTCACAATAACAAACACATGGAATCAACGTAAGTGTCCATAAATGGATGACTAGATAAAGAAAATGTGATATATATATATATATATATACAATGGAATATTATTCAGCCATAAAAAATAAAATCAAGTCATTTGCAGTGACATGGATAGAACTGGAGGTCATAATGTTAAGTGAAATAAGCCAGGCACAAAAAGACAAATATCAAATGTTCTCACTAATCTGTGGAGCTAAAAAATTTGAAAACATAGAGGTAGAGAATGGAAAAATAGATAACAGAGGCTAGGAAGTGTGAGTAGGGAAGTGGGGAGGATGAAGAGAAGTAGGTCACAGGGTACAAACACATGGTAGGATAGAAGGAATAAAATCAATGTTCAATAGCTTAGTATGATGGCTATACTTAACAAAAATGTATTGTACTTGGGTGACACACACCCTAAATACCCTGACTTAATCACTATACTTTATTATTTTTATTTTTTTGAGACAGAATCTCACTTTGTTGCCCAGGCTAGAGTGAGTGATGTGGCATCAGCCTAGCTCACAGCAACCTCAAACTCCTGGGCTCAAGCAATCCTGCTGCCTCAGCCTCCCAAGTAGCTGGAACTACAGGCATGTTGCCACCATGCCCAGCTAATTTTTTGTATATATATTTTTACTTGGCCAATTAATTTCTTTCTATTTTTAGTAGAAACGGGGTCTCGCTCAGGCTGGTTTCGAACTCCCAACCTCGAGCAATCCGCCTGCCTCGGCCTAATCACTATACTTTATATACATTATATAAAGTATTGTATATAAAGTATTGTACCCCATATATATATGGGATACAAAATTTCTCATGTGCCCCATAAACATGAACAAATAAAAAAATGGCCCTGGACTGAAGACAATTAGAATGCCCATGAACAGATAAATAATCTGTGATTATAACTATATCTAGAGATACACACATATATACATAACACACACATATATTCTATCAAATGCACACATACATATACATTTTCTAGAATGGAATACCATCCAGCTATGAAAATGAATATATTGTGGTAAAATTCAGAAGTACATTCTACAAAGGATATGCATACCGTACAATTCCATTTATATAGAGGAGAAACAAAAAATCAGGCAAAACTAAACTATAGTATTTTGAGACTTATACTTAAGTAGTAAATTATCCAGAAAAGCAAGGATGAAATTGCCATAAAAACCAGGATAGTGGAAGACAAAAGGGACCGTTAAGATTCAGATGGGAAAAAAAAAAAAGATTCAGATGGGGAAAGGAGACATGTCTGGGTGCGGCAGTGTTCTATTGACCGATGTGAGTGCTGGTTGGATGAACTTTGCCTCTGTCATAAATCATTGTGATGTAGACTTTTGTTTTGTGCACATATCTCCTTGTATTTCTCTTATATTTCACAAATCAAGAATTGGTTGTTAGGCCAGGTGAGGTGGTTCATGCTTGTAATCCGAGCACTTTGGGAGGTTGAGATAAGAGGAAAATAAGAAAAATTAGCCAGGCATGCTGGTGGGCCCCTGTAGCCCCAGCTACTCAGGAGGCTGAGGCAGGAGGATCACTTTTGCCCAGGAGTTCAAGGTTGCAGTGAGCTGTGATCGCACCACTGCACTCTAGCCTGGCTGACAGACCAAGACCCTGTCTCCTAAAAAAAGAAGAAAAGAAAAGAAAGGAAAAGAAGAGGAGAGGAGAGGGGAGGGGAGGGAAAAAGAAAGAGAAAAGGAAAGAGAAGGAAAGAAAAAAAAGAAAAGAAATTGGGTGTTTTAGTAAAGTTTTTTTTAAAGATAAACTCTTCAATTAGGATCTAATAATGCTGATTAGGTTATAGACTAATTGCATTCCAAGAGGATGAACTTGGGTGTTTAAATCCCTTTAGGGTGTGTGATTGGATTGTTTCTCCTTAGAGTCTGGAAGGGTGGAATGAGGAGGCTTAAAACCCAAGCAGCGGATACAAAGGAAGGGGCGTGGCCTCCTGCTTACCTGCTCATGGGAAGAGAGCAGCGAGGAAGCTCAGATTTTTCTCCTGAAGCTCAGAGTAAAACCTCCACCCTGTGCTGGGGCTCCCTACTTCATTCTGAGGTTCTAACCAGGTGGACCTCTGCACTGTCGGGCCCACAGGACTTCTACTTATACCACCCCAAAGACTTATAGGCATAAGGGTGTGAGGGTTCCATCTGTTGGTGGAAATTTTTCTCACCAAACTAATGCATTTTGGTGATTCCAGGTAAGAAGTGAAGCAAATGCATTTCTCTTTTGCGGTAGTATTTGGTGGCATTAGGAGTGCTAGTTGTTAAGGAAGATGGCTGGGGTGCAAACAAGAGGAGGCTGGATGGGAAGCATAGCGGAGGCAGGTAGGATTCCTTGGATCTGGGGTTCCTAGTGGACCTGAACGTGTTGGGAGAGGTCAGGACCTTTCTTCATTCATTTATTCATTCAGCAAGTATTTATTAAGCGTCTACTCTAGGGCAAGCACAATTTGATAGGATGAAGAAAGAGTAGTAAATAAGGAATCTTTATTCATAAAAAGCTTATATCCAAGTGTACTAAAATGGAAAATGGACCAAATTTAAGAATTACATTGTTTGTTAGAGCCTTGCTACTCAAAGCGTGGTCTGGGTATGAGCAGCATCAGCGTTGCTGGGTAGCTTGGCAGAAACGCAGAGTGAGAAACAGCATCTTTTTTTTTTTTTTTGAGACAGAGTCTCGCTTTGTTGCCCAGGCTAGGTAGGGTGAGTGCCGTGGCGGCAGCCTAGCTCACAGCAACTTCAAACTCCTGGGCTCAAGCAATCCTACTGCCTTAGGCTTCCAAGTAGCTGGGACTACAGGCATGCGCCACCATGCCCGGCTTATTTTTTTTCCCTCTATATATTAGTTGGCCAATTAATTTCTTTCTATTTATAGTAGAGACGGGGGTCTCACTCTTGCTCAGGCTGGTTTCGAACTCCTAACCTTGAGCAATCTGCCCGCCTCGGCCTCCCAGAGTGCTAGGATTACAGGTGTGAGCCACCGCGCCGCCGGCCGAGAACCAGCATCTTAACAAGATCTCAGAGCACTGCGTTTGGTGATGTCATGGAGAAAAGTAAAGCAGGGAGGGCCAGAGGGTGTCTCATGTGTCAGAACTCTGAGCTGGTGACATTCCAACTAAGACCAGGGAGGCAAGGAGCCTTTCGGTGTGCATACAGAGGTAACAAGCTTTGCAGGTTTAGGCACTGAGAAGGTCCTGAGGCTGGGGTGTGTCTGCCTGTTCCCTTCCAGCTGGAGACGAGTGAGGCAGGAAAGGGGAGCAAGAGGAAGGTCGTCTCAGAACAGTGAGTGACCAGTAGTGCCAGCAGGTACGGTGGGGATCTGGGCTTCCTTGTGAGGGAGGGAGGAACCCTCTGATGGTTTGGGGCTGGAGAGTGACATCAGCCAGATTACATCACATTAAAAAGATTATTATGGCTGCTGGTTTGGAAACGAACTCAGCAAGTAGGAGTTGAGGGACCAGTGAAGATGTGACAGCCCTGATGCAGCAGAGATGTGGCAACCTGGGCAGGGGCAGTTGGGGTGGAGAGAAGTAGTCAGACTGGGGACACATGTTGAAAGCAGAGCCTTTGGCAGGACCTGCTGCTGGTGCTGCCTGAGAGGTGGGAGGCAGTGGAGACAGCGGGTGTCTGCCAGGGTTGTGGTCCCAGCAAAGGAAGACGTTCTTGTGGATGGACAGCCTGCAGGAAGAGAGAGCTCCCCAACTTCTGCAGATTCCCATGTCAGAAGAGAGTGGACTGGAGTCTCTGGCGTCTCGGGGGAGATCTCTGTCAGGAGGAAATGCCTTAGAGAACTTGGTTTCAACTGGACATTGTTGGCAAATTTTGCTTTCTACTCTATAATGTAGCCATGTTTGTCTTAACACAGAGCATCCCAGCTGAGAAAGCAAAGCCCAGGGGGCATGCCTCGAGGCTGAAGAGGTGGGCAAGGGAATGACAAGTTGTCTGTGTAAGAGCTTGGCGAGGGACATCAAGGACAGCTTGAGATGAGGTTCGTGGCTGGCCAGAAGGAGCCTGAGAAAACTGGAGGCGGCAGTTGTATGTGGCTCTGGGTAAGCAAGGCACAGGTAGAGACTAGACATGGGTGGCCTGGAACCTTATTAAGGGTGTATCCTAATCATGGGGGAATGTGGAAGTGGGAGGGGACATAATCAGATAGATTTTAAACTCATTCCTCCGGCTATTTCCCGGCGAATGGCTCAAACGTGGGTCTGGGGGGATGACAAGGACAACCAGAGGGCAGATTATTGTGCCGGTGAGGGATGACTGGCAGTGGGGACAGAGCGCGGTGGATAAATTCCAGGGTGGACAGGCCAGATGCGAGTCTCATGGCGCGTGCCTTTTCTGCCAATACCTGAGCGCTGTATAAGCAGAGCCAGTGTTGGGGAAGGAATAAAGCAGGAACAGTCACTCTGCCCAACATCCCCACCCATCTCCTCCCAGTGAAGCAGGTTGGGTCTCCCTCTCTCTCCCCACCAACACTTGTCATCGACGTTTTGCAAATTCACCATGGGAGGTTGTTTGCTGTCCCGCCCTCACATAAGGCTGGAGCTCCCCTAGGGCAGAGCACCCACATGTTGTGTTCACATATGTGCCCAATGCCAAGCCCAGTACGTGGCTCGGGATGTGCTCAGTGAAAACGTGTCATGCAGTGGGCACTTACACACTTAACATGTGCAAGTGGCCACCCTGGCTCCAAGTCCACATCCACCCAGAGCTGTGACCGCCCGAAGGCACTCAGACCAGCATCTGGAAGCTGGGACCCAGCCGCAGATCCAGGGCATGTAGCTTGCGCATGCCAAACACTGCTGCTTGGTCGGCCAGAGCTAAAAACTAGGAGTGACCTAAATTTGAGGAGATTTGACTTAAAAAAAAAAATCATGATCCGTGGATGCTCACCAAACAGCCTTCTTAGAAATGAAGTAGATCCACCATGCACTGAAATAGGAAATGGATCTAAATACATTGTTTGGGATGAAAAAAGGCTGAATTGCAGATGAGAATGTACAATCTGATCTCACACTTGGTGAATTCTAGTTCGGATAAAAGTTTGGAGTAATATATCCGAGACACCAATGCCGTAGTTATCTCTGGAGGGTGAAATTGGGGAATTTGGTTTTATAGTGTATACTGCTGCAATAGATTTTGTATTTTTAGCACAAACACACATTTACACTGACTAAATGGAAAGACAAGTTAAAATAATAAAGTAAAATGGAGGGGAGTTCTTAGAATACACAACTTTTAATGATGCTAGTCCTCATTCGTGCATCCTAATGAGAATATTACTAGCTACCAGTCACTGACCACTTGCTATGTACGCAGTGCTGTCCTCAGCTCTTCAGTTGTACTCCCTCTCTTAGTCCTCACGACATCTGTAAAGTTAGTACAAACCTCAGAGATGAAAAGCATTCTGAGCTACAGAGCGTGGCTAAGCCAGCATGCACTGGACTCTCTCTTTCTGGGTTCATATCCTGCCTCCACTTTTTGGCTGTGACTTACGTAAGTTACTTAAATTATTTGTGACTTTCTTTTCCTCATTTGTAAAAAAGGAATAATAATTTCTGAGTTTAACACAATAAATAGCATCTTCCTCTGTACTTTCATCCTAGCTATTAGATTTAAAATCGTGTGTGGGTGATCTGGGAATATGTTTAATGATCTATTATTTCTTCCTTGGCATATAAGCACAGGGCTAGTCAGCTCTGTTTTTGTGGACTTTATGAATTATTTTAGTTTAATTTAGTTGCTTCATAGTCTTTGTTTTCTTGAAATAATTTAATTTTCGTATTTTTATGATACAAGCAATAGTATTTATGACAAAAATTCAGAACAATTAAATAAGAAAGACTAAAATTATCCATAATCCCCAAACCTGGGGTAACCACTGATAAATTTTACACATATTTATATTTGTTACATTTATTACATATTTATATATCCTCAAATTTACAGTTGTTTTTTTGAGACAGAGTTTCCCTCTGTTGCCTGGGCTAGAGTGAGTGCCACTGTGTCAGCTTAGCTCACAGCAACCTCAAACTCCTGGGCTCAAGGGATCCTACTGCCTCAGCCTCCCAAGTACCTGGGACTACAGGCATGTGCCACCATGCCTGGCTAATTTATATACATACATATATATATATATATAATTATTATTTTTTTTGGTTTTAGTTGGTCAATTAATTTGTTTCTATTTTTAGTAGAGACGGGGGTCTCACTCTTGCTCAGGCTGGTTTTGCACTCCTGACCTTGAGCGATCTGCCGGCCTTGAACTCTCTGAGTGCTAGGATTACAGGCGTGAGCCACCACGCCCAGCCTCAAATTTACAGTTTTAAGACTCATTTTCTTAGTCCATTATAATTCATGATTCTCAGTCTATGACCAAAGTATTTTTTCAACATCAATGACTGCATAGTATTTACAGTATGGTACAATATAATCTCCCTAGAAATTTGAGTCTAGTTTTTTTAGGACCAAAAAGTCATTCATAACAAAATAATACATTTAACAGAAAGTTTCCCCCCATTTTCCCTAGCAGAGATTCACTCATTGTCGATATAATGGAAAATTCTAAGACTTACTACTCTTTTCAACATGAACTTGAGGATTACGTTAGAAAGCAGAAAGCCAGAGGATTACAGCCAAAGCTTTGCTTTACGAAGGTGGCAGAAGACTCCGTGTACCAAGAAAGGAGCCACACTGGCCCCAGACCACCAATGCTAGAGCAGGGGCTCTCCTTTGGGAGGCTCCATAAGTTCCCTGCTTCCTATGAAAGGCTGAGAACAACGGAAAGCCAGGTGCCTCCCTGGGCTAAAATTCGTCACACCAGACAAAGACTGGAATCTCTAAACCACGGTCAGAAAAAACATCACCATTTCTTCACGCACTGGTGGCTTCCAAGGCCACCTGTGCGAGGAGAGAACTCAGGCCCCTGCAGAGTGCCAGGCAGGGAAGATTCCTGCCACCTCTCCTGGGAGGACCGCAGCAGCGTCCACCAGGAAGGCCTGGAAGACAGAGGCCAGAGGAGAAGGTACAGGGAGGACAGAGGAGGGGGAGCCACCAGGACAGAGCAAGGAGAGCCCAAGAGGAAGCACCAGGACAGAGGAGAGTCCCACAAAGAGAACAGGGGCCTGGGCAGGAGAGACGCCAAGGTGGGGCCCGTTGGTGCAGAGAGGCCCAAACGCAGAAAGAAGAGCCACCAAGATAAAGATGCCTCCAAAGAGGCGAGAAGGTCTGGTAGAGAGAAGAAGCCTGGCAAAGAAGGCCCGGAGGAGAGGGACTTATGGGATGAAGCGATCCTTGGTGGCTGTTACTGATGGCTGGGGGTTCCGGGCTCCGATACTAAGTAATTTGCATCCGTTGAAAAGAATGGATTAAATAACATTGAAGGAATTAAATGCCCACCCACGCTGAAAAAAATAAAATCTCATCCCCACCTCACACTCTATTCAATTATAAAAAACCCAGATGGTTTAAAGATGTACATGTAAAAGCCAAAATATAAAAGTATTAGAAGAAAAATATAGGAAAATAATTTTCAATCTTGGAGTATGGATGGATTTCCTAAGACAGATATATAGCCAGGGGCCATTAAAGAAAGAAAATTAATAGATGTGATTTTTCAGATATTTAAAATTTGTGTAAAGCGGAAGAATTTTGTTGTACAATTTGTAAAACAGAAATGTTTAAAATAAAGCATTATATATACGTATAGCAAAGCTCTAGGAAGACACAAAATACACTCTTAACTGTGGGCTCTGGGGGGCAGAGAACTGAGTGGGTGGGGAACAGAGGTCGGAGGTATACTAACTTTTCAAAGTCTATGGATTTTTTTCTGTTTTGAATTTTGTACCATATAAGACTTTTTCAATAAATAAATACTTTTACAGGCAAGCATTAGATTGGGGAAAATCATTTGCATCACTGTATTAATATCCCTGTGTCAGCTATCGAATTCATGCCTCTGCGCGACAATCCCCTCCTTTGCTTGCTTGCCTTTGCCAACAGGATCTTGCAGAGGCGTGTAGGTAAATGTTAATCTCCACCAGTAGAAGGTGCTGGAGGGTCATTGTGAGGTGGCAGCCTAGGTTTGCCCTTTTCTGTGGCTTCAAGTCTGTGTGTGTGTGTGTTGTTATTGTTGATGGGGGTGCTATCTAGTTGTAGCCTGTGCCCTCCAACAAATTTCTTTGTCACTGGTGGGCTGTGTGGCTCGGTCCTCCACAAAAGTCTGCATAACAGTTCCTTCCTCCTTCACCCTCCCTCAGCCCCACAGGTAGGGCTCGGAGCAGGTGAACTACCACCTGCAGGTCCTGTCTGGCCAGCCACCCGCTTTTGCACTGCCCTGGAGCTAAGAATGGTTTTGACATTTGAACCCCAGCTGAGCAAAATATTATCTCAACAAAATGGATCCCATTCTTCTCATGAATAGAACCATAGTCCAAAATATGTACTCATTATTTTATGTTCAATTTCATCAATAAAAAGGCTGTGGACGTTTGTTTCTGTCTTGTTGTATAACTTTCTACCTAATATCCTTGATTGTACCTCTTGCCCACAAAGCCTAAAGTACTATCGGGGTCCTTTACAGAAAAAAGTCTGTCAACCCCTACCTTAGAGTCTCCCTGCCTTAAACTACTCCTTTTGATAGTTATTCATCTTTTATTAGTTAATAATTCTTTTTATTTAATTTTCTCTGCTTTAATTACTGGAGTGGTTTCTGTCTCCTGATTTGTCCCTGACTAACACAGTCCTGATAGACAAATAGCTTCTACCAATTAATAAGAAAATATAGACAACCTATAATAGGTTCAAACACATCTTTATCCATCAAAATGGGAATCTTTACAATCAACACATTTTTTTCCAAGGAGAAATAAGTTTGTTTATTCCTGTAGCATAAAAATCCATGCTTCAGGATTCCATGAACTCTTGGAAAGCATTTTCTGCAACCTGCTGCTTGTGGAAGCATTTTCCCTGCAAAAGTTGTCACGATGCTTGAAGAAGTGGTTGTTGGTTGGCAAGAGGTCAGGTAAATATGGTGAATGAGGCAAAACTCTGTAGCCCAGTTTGTTCAACTTTTGAAGCGTCAGTTGTGTGATGTGTAGTCAGGCATTGTTGTGGAGAATTGGGCCATTTCTGTTAATCAGTGCCGGCTGCAGGCAATGTGGTTTTTGGTGCATCTCATCTATCTGCTGAACACACTCCTCTAATGTAATGGTTTTGCCAGGATTCAGAAAGCTGAAGTGGATCGGACCAGCAGCAGACCACCAAACAGTAATTAACCATGACCTTTTTTGGTGCAAGTTTGGCTTTGGAGCTTCTTCTCAGTCCAACCACTGAACTGGTCATCGCCAGTTATTGTATAAAGATCCACTTTTCATTGCATGTCACAATCTGATTAAGAAATGGCTCGTTGTTGTGTACAAGAAGAGAAGACGACACTTCAAAACAATGATTTTTTTGATTCTCAGTGAGCTCATGAGGCACCCACTTATCGAGCTTTTTCACCTTTCCAATTTGCTTCAAATGCCAAACAACCATAGAATGGTCAACCTTGAGGTCTTCGGCAACTTCTTGTGTACTTGTAAGAGGATCAGCTTCGATGATTGCTCTCAGTTGATTGTCAATCTCCAAAGGCCGGCTACTGCACTCCTCACCTTCAAGGCTCTGGTCTCCTTTGCAAAATTTGAGCCGCCACTTCACTGTATGTTTGTTAGTAGCTCCTGGGCCAAATGCGTTGTTGATGATGTTTTGAGTTGTCTCCACTGCCTTACGATCCATTTTGAACTCAAATAAGAAAATCGGGCAGGGCGCAGTGGCTCACGCCTGCAATCCTACCACTCTGGGAGGCCGAGGCGGGCGGATTGCTCGAGGTCAGGAGTTCGAAACCAGCCTGAGCAAGAGCGAGGCCCCGTCTCTACTATAAATAGAAGAAATTAATTGGCCAACTAATATATATAGAAAAAAAAATTAGCCGGGCATGGTGGCACATGCCTGTAGTCCCAGCTACTTGGGAGGCTGAGGCATCAGGATTGCTTGAGCCCAGGAGTTTGAGGTTGCTGTGAGCTAGGCTGATGCCACGGCACTCTAGCCCAGGCAACAGAGTGAGACTCTGTCTCAAAAAAAAAAAAGAAGAAGAAGAAGCAATAACCACTTGGTTAATGAGAGTTCATGTGTCCACATCACTGTCTCCCACAGAGCATCTCACAGGCACCATATCTGGGGGCTGAGAAGGGGCAAACTGAAGGGTGTGATCCACATCAGGGCCAGGAGAAGCTGAGCACAGAGGCTAGTCCTGGCTGTCCCCACTGGACTGAGGACTGAGAACCGAAGAGCCAGGACTGGTGGGATCTGGAGGCTGCTGGAAAGGAAACTTCTGGAGATTTATTCGTCCTCCAAGGGGTTAGGAAGGCCAGGAAAGATTGTATCTCTGTCCAGCAGCTTGCATCAAGGTGGAGAGGCAAGAAAGAAGGAGGTATAGACAGAGAGGGAGGAGCTCAGGAAAAAGGAGGGTCTGGAGGAAAGAACCCTGCCCTTTTCCAGAGAGCTGAGCAGCCATGTGTCTGGGCCATATTCTGGCCATATTCTGTCTGGGCCATGTGTTCTGAAGGTGGCTCAGGCTGTATAACCTGCTGACAAAATTCTACTGCCAGATAGGTGTCTAGAGCAGAACTGGCCAGACAAAGTTGCCCCTAGTTCTGATTTAGGGGGGCCAAGACCCACCTGCTAGGGCCTCTGATTCACAGGATGCTCAAGTGTCTGTGTATATTGGGTATAAGGAGACCAAACAGTGGCAAGATGACCCTGCTTGAGTTGTCCTCAGGGCAAGAATGACAAGAAGTAGCACTGGAGCTGGAGTGTTTGGGGGCCTGGGGGGATGTCTAGGTAGATGTTCTGACTGGTTACAATCACATTTTCTTCAAGGCTGAGAATAATTAAAATCCCAACAGCTCTAATTTAGATTATTTATTTTTACAAGTCTCACCTGGGTCTCTATTTCTTCACCGGGCTCATTAATTGCACAGTTTTTCATGGAGTTGGTTTATTTCTCTGTCCCACAAGACTGCGTGCTCCCTGTAGATAGAAAGCTTGTCTGCTCAGCTCCCCACTCTATGCATGATGCCTGGGATGCACAGGGCCTGGTGTAGCAGAGCGTGTGCTCAGTGACCACACATGACATGCTGGGCACAGAACACATGCATTATACCTGGAGTCTAATCCCACCCCCAAAACACCCTTCAAGGTAGATGTGATTCATAAGAGAACTATGAGGCCCAGACAGGAGAGCCATTCACCCGCGGTAGGGCACCAGTAAGTGTCTAGCCCAGGTTCAAGTTTCTGTCTTGCTGACAGGCCCAGGGCCATGAGGTATAGACGTTCAGCCAAGGAAGTAAATAAGGGCTGGAATCTAGACTACTCCGTTTCCCAGGTTTGAGTTAAGAGCTGCCAAACAATAAGAAAATTTCCCAAACAGGAGCTGGTTTTAGATCATTCTGATTTTAGGTCATTTTGATCATGTCTCAGAGAACATTTTGAACCATGTAAAAGAATATAAATGCATATGCACATGCGTATGTAGAGATAGATGTAGACAGATCTCCCATGGCTAAAACCCTGAGCAAAGTCTGTGAACTAAAATAAAATCTTAAGTCCCCTGCTGAATGGACCTTCTCTTAGGCAAGGGAATCCCAGAAAAGCCTTAAAGCTGAGTTGCTGGCCATGAGGAGAAGGGAGTCAAACAGGTTTCCTTATGGAGTTACTTCTGGAGTTACTCTTTGTAACAATAAGATACCGATCATTAACAGGACCTAAAGCCATGAAAGACAAAGCTTAAACCACATCTGCAGGCCACCAATTTACTTAACAGATGTCCAGTGGCTTGTCTCTGATTAACAGACACTCTTATCTTCACTTAAAACATTCCAAACTTTTAGACAAAGCTTCATTCTTTTAGCCAATTATGAATCAAAGAATCTTTTTTTTTTCATATTATGGGGGTACAAATATTGTTAGGGTTACATATATTGCCCCTGCCATTCCTCTCCCCGCCCCCCTGAATCAAAGAATCTTTAAACCCACCTATAACCTATAAGTCTCACCCTGGGATGTCCCACCTTTTTGGGCCGAACCAATGTACACCTTCCATGTATTGATTTATGATTTTACATGTAATTCCTATCTCCATAAATATATAAAACCAAACTGCAACCCAGCCACTTTGGGCACATTTTCTCAGTACTTCTTGAGGTCATTTGCTCCAGGCCATCGGTCATACATATTCAGCTAAGAATAAACCTCTTTAAATAATTTACGGGGTTTGTTTGGTTTTTTTCATTAACAGCCAGATTCCCTAATTGACTCTCAGTACCCCAAATCCCTTCCTACCTCCTCATTTCCTTCTGCATCTGCATTTATGCACAAAGAAGGAAGAGTCCAAGCAGGATGGCAAAGTTGGTCTAAAAGGTATTTGAGGAATAAAGATTTATGCCGAAATAAGTTTGCTGTCTCAATATAAAAATGGTTGATGTCCTCTGGGCAATATTATAACTTTGAGATTAGCTTTTCTTTTGGATCAAAACTTCTGTATCTCTACTAAACAAAAATCACTTATAACTTTTTAATCTTCTAAAAGGAATATTCAAATTCATGGACTCCAGACCTTAATAGTAAATAGTAAGTCAAATAGTACATTCCCCTAGAATGTAAGGGATTGGCAAAGTACAGCATGTGAGCCAAATCTGGCTTGCTGCCTGCTTTTGTAAATAAAGTTTTATTGGGACACAGCCACACCCATGATTCCACACCAGAGTTAAGTAGTTGCAGCAGAGACTGACCCACTTACTTGCAAAGTTGGAATAATCTGGCCCTTTAAGAAAAAGTTTGCCAACCCTACCTTAGAATATTAAAGAATCTAACAGGCAGGTCTGTTAGAATGCCCTGGTACAATATTTAAATGATTGGCAGACATGCTTTCATCTTGTCTGAATAATTGCTTTTTGACAAGAGGCTCACTCTGGGGTCTGGAATTGGTGGGAGCAAAAAACGGGACTTCCATTTTTTTATGTAATTTTAAAAATCCTAGATATTCTTTGTAATGCTTTTCAACATTTTTGAATAAAAACATTAAAGTAAGAAATGTCATTTGTCCCCCTACAGAAAATGGAATGCGTGTCCTTGGGGAGGTGGTATTGGTGAAATATCTGTATTCTCCTGACTTTGGGAGATGGAGATGCACTTTGACCTCTAACAGGAGTAGACCAGCCTGTTCCATTGGCCTGCTCTCCAACTTGGAAATAAACTTTCTAAAGACATTATTTGCTTTGCTTTGCACCTAATGTAACTTTTCTGAGTAGGAGGGATTCTGCTTTCATTTTTCTTATTGGTAATAGTGGAGTCATTAACCCTTTGCTAGAAGAGGCTTATTCAATGTATCTTTGTTTCAATTTGGGTTCCTTTGGATGATGGTTAGTTTGATATTTGCAGCTTTTTCCTAAGGAGACTAGATTTTGAACTCCTGACTTTGAGCGATCCTCCCGCCTTGGCCTCCCAGAGTGCTAGGATTACAGGCATGAGCCACTGAGTTCGACCTTAACGAGACTAGAAAAAGCAACTTAGACTGCTTTTCTTTGATTTGGTTTAGAACTAAGTGTGAGATTTCCAAGTGGAAAATGAATGCCAACCTAATAAGTTTTTATTTTACATAATTCAAAATGTTCTCTCAGATGCTGATCTAAAGTCGGTTTGTGTTCCGGATATTTTCTTATCGCACTATTTTATTTTATTTATTTATTTATTATTATTATTTTTTTTTTTTTTTTTTTTTGAGACAGAGTCTCACTTTATTGCCCAGGCTAGAGTGAGTGCCGTGGCATCAGCCTAGCTCACAGCAACCTCAAACTCCTGGGCTCAAGCGATCCTGCTGCCTCAGCCTCCCAAGTAGCTGGGACTACAGGCATGTGCCACCATGCCCGGCTAATTTTTTCTATATATATTAGTTGGCCAATTAATTTCTTTCTATTTATAGTAGAGATGGGGTCTCGCTCTTGCTCAGGCTGGTCTCGAACTCCTGAGCTCAAACGATCCGCCCACCTCGGCCTCCCAGAGAGCTAGGATTACAGGCTTGAGCCA